>JAKSXO010000035.1:758704-806204 GCA_024509115.1 Crotalus helleri | reverse complement strand
ACAAATTGAGGGGGTCAATTTATTTTCCAAAACAACCTGGAATTAAGAACAATCAACCAGTGGAATGATTTGCCTCCAGAAATTGGTAGATGCTCCATCACTGAAGGTTTATAAGAAAAGAATGGACAGCCACTTATCTGAAGTGGTATAGGGTTATTCTATTCTGTTCTGTTCTGTTTCGTTCCATTCCGTTCCGTTCTGTTCCGTTCCATTCCATTCCATTCCATTCCATTCCATTCATTATTTCATTCCATATTTTCTATTCTATTCTATTCTATTCTATTCTATTCTATTCTATTCTATTCTATTCTATTCTATTCTATTCTATTCTATTCTATTGTAACCCATAATTCAATTCTATTCTATTCTATTCTATTCTATTCTATTCTATTCTATTCTATTCTATTCTATTCTATTCTGTTCTGTTCTGTTCTGTTCTGTTCTATATTATTCTATTCTATTCTATTCATTATTTCATTCCATATTTTCTATTCTATTCTATTCATATCTGTATATACTACTACTACTACTACTACTAGTAGTAGTAGTAGTACTAGTACTACTACTAATAATAATAATAATAATAAACTGCTTCCAACCCTTGATGCTATCTGTAATAACATAAAACATCCACATCTGCCTATCCCAGGCCCTTGGGAAGGACTCTATAAGCAGACAAAAATGCCAAATCCAGTCTGAATATCTGGCTGACTGTGTGATGATGATGATGATGATTATTATTATTATTATTAATAATAATAAAGTTGGAAGGGACCTTGGAGGTCATCTAGTCCAACCCCCTGCTCAGGCAGGAAACCCAACACCATTTTGGGCAAATGGCTGTCCAGTCTCTTATTGAAAATCTCCAGTGTTGGAGCATTCACCGCTTCTGGAGGCAGGTGGTTCCACTGGTTAATTGTTCTAACTGTCAGGAAGTTTCTCCTTAGTTCCAGGTTGCTTCTCTCCTTGGTTAGTTTCCATCCGTTGCTTTTTGTCCTGCCTTCAGGTGGACAAAAAGCAACTATTGGAAAATAGTTTGACTCCCTCTTCTTTGGGGCAGCCCCTGAGATATCAGAATTTGTATATGTATATGTATAGAAAGGGAATGTCGAAACGATCACTTTCAGGAAGATGTAATAACATCTTACCTAACTTTCTCTCAAAGTAGCCAGCCAATCCAACTTTTGGGATTCCCCTTCTCTTGTCCAACCATCTTGTGGAAAGAGAAAGGAACTAGGATTCTCACTGCATTAGGTCATCCTGATTCCTGGATCTGTAGGTGTGAAATTGCCAGTGGGGAGAATAAATAGAGCGAGCAGTCTGAGGTTGGGACAGACGGCTTCATCATGTCTTCTGGAGGTCTTCTGCTGCTTCTGGGATTCCTCGCCCTCTGGGCAGAGCTGACCCCCGTCTCCGGCCAGGATCCTCCAAGTGAGATCTTTCAGAATGATCTTGAAACCCTTTGCTGGGAGGGGTTGACATGGTCAGAGGGCAGAGTTCTCCCCCAGGGAGGGAAAACCAAGAGCCCCAGTCTAGAACCTCTGGCTTGGTGGGGCTTCTTCTGGGAAAGTTCTTGAGATGGTAGTTGGGTGTCAGCTGAAGAGGAGACAGAAAGAGAGATGCAATTTCAGGGGAAGGCTCTCCTATCTCTACTCAATGCAACAGCAGAATGAGGGCTTTAAGCCACAGGGTCCATCCTTCAGCCATCCTCTCCAAACCCCGGAGCAGGAAACCAAATTAAATCATCCCAGATGGCTCTTGACCATGTGCAGACTGAGCATGCTAGGAGAGCTCCAGGTTGGGGAAGTGCCTTAAAGATTCTTGTGCTACTTAATCAAATAACCTCTCCCTCTCCCTATTTTAAAGAGTTTTGTTCTCTTCCTGCTGAAACCGGTCAGTGTAGAGGCAGAATTCCTCGTTTCTACTACAACTCGGCTTCGCAACAATGTGAACAGTTTTTTTACAGTGGATGCGGTGGGAATGCCAACAATTTTGAGACCAAAGATCAATGTCAGTACACCTGTGTTGGTAAGTAGGGAAGGAACTACAGACTGACTTCTTCATCATAAAAGAACTGCTGTCTCCTAAAATTAAGCCTAGGATGGCTTAATGTAGTATCCTGGTTCTCACAACAGGCTAGGATTGATTCAGTAGAAGGGAATCTTTGTCATTCAAGTTTGAATTGTGGAATGTCTGGCACTGTCTAAGCTTGGTGGGTTTTTTGCAGACTGTTTTATGACCCAACTAAGGAACATCATCAGTGCTAGAAGGGGGTGAGTTTGCAGAGAGGAGGAGGAGGAGGTGGTGGAGGAAGAGGGGGATGACAATTTAGGGGTCCTTGATGCTCTCTGAGCTTCGTCATTTTCTTGCAGACATTTCAGGGCCCAGCTAGGTAATATCACCACTGCAGTGTGGGCTTTGCTCCTTGTTTAGATACTTCAGCTTCTCCTACAAGTCTTGGTGGGAGTGTGGTTTCCTTCTTGATAGTTCCTGGATTGGGGAATTATTTTCTGCTGGGCTGTGTGTCCCTGATGATGTGGATATTGGTGTGATGGCTCCCACCTGCCTGGTCCATGAACCACCAAGGGCCCAATTCTGAGTAAGCCCAGTTGCGTGTGCTAAGGGAGCCAGCTCAGAACTTCAACCTCCCCATTTAGCCTAAGAACTTCAGGCAACATCTAGGAGGTCCAAGGAAAGAAGAATTCTCTGGTTGTCCATCCCCAGCTTGGGGGAGGGCGCTATCTTGCCCCCTCTCTATTTGGGAAGGGGGCTGTGGGAGTGTGCAGGACCAGCGTAGACAGCCTCTGCCTCCCATTCCCTGGAATTCCACCTTCCTCTTTGATGGAAACCGGGGTTCTTCATGTCCACCCCCAGGGTCCGGGGCTAAAGAGAGGGGAGCCCAGTTATAGGGACCCTCCCCCAGGTCCTGAGAGGTCGACCCCCAGCAGGAAACAACTCTGCTTTGTGGGGAAGGAGGTGGGCAGGTGGGATCTGGCAGCGTCTCACCTGGATGTATGGAGATGTTTCAGTTCCTGAAAGGCCAGAGATGGGATCTTGCTTGATCTGGGATTCCAATTCTGGAGGAATCTCTCAGTCTTGGGATCTTCTATTTTGCAGAAAAGCCTGGGGTGTGTCCCCAGAGCCCTCAACAACAGGGCCAGCAAGGCAAGATTCCTTGTCGCAAGAATTGTAAAAATGACTGGAAATGTCCTGGGCAACAGAAGTGTTGCCTTTACGGAGGCAGGACTGAGTGCAAGGATGCCGTCTTTGAGACGTTTGGTAGGTCCCGCACATTGTCACTTGTGCACTTTGCTCAGTGCAAAGGAACGGCTGTGGGGCATCTCCTCTGTCCAGACGTGCTCTGGGCACCTGCAGGTTTCTCTGGGGTCTCTCAGGCTCTCCTCCTGCCCATCAAAGGTGGGGCAGATGTTTAAAAAAAGGAAGGTGCCCTGATGTGGAAGCAGAGCTTGGTGTGGTGCGGTGGGTCCCTTCTTCCTGTCAGGTATCCCACCCCCACTCTGGGGGAGCCATGAGACTCACCCTCCCCCTCACCCTCACCCTCCCCCTGTCCCTTGACCTCTTCTCCCCCTGAACCTCCTTTGGGAGAATGCCCTCCCCCAGTTCAGCTACTGCTGGACACTGTGTTGGAGAAGATGGTCCTCCTGCCAGCCTGATCAGGACGCCAGAAGGTCCCAGGCAAGGAGGACTTCCAGGAGGAGGAGAGGCTGGGACAGAACCCCTTGCCCACTTTGGTCCAGCTCATCCTCTGGGCAGACCAGAACTGATCCATGCTCAGGTGACTGGAAGGTCCACCATGGCTTCACCAGAGGCACCAAAGATAAGCTCACATTTATTTAATGAAGCAGAACAGGAAAAAAAGAAAGAAAAAAGGAAAACATGAAATTCCTCCCTGTCAGAGTTAGGAACATGTGAACATGCTCAAGTGGTGGCGTTGAGGTTTCTTGGAAAGAGAGGATGGGGATAACTCTGGAGGTCTTCTAGTCCATCCTCTTTCCAGTGAAGAAATCCTCAGAGCATATTGGAGAGATCCCGTCCCACCTTTGCTTGAAAGCCCCAGTAATGGAGCCCCATAACTGCAATGCGGAGGCTGCCCCTTTGCTTCCTTTCTACCCCAAACAGGCCATTCCCCCTGATTTCAGATCTGGATCTCCGTGGCTGAAAGATTCAGCAGGATGAAGCCCTGGAGGGAATCATGCGCAGAAACCTCATGTCTGAATATTTGTTTTTACAGCTTCACCCACAAGGACACCCACCTCAATTGGATCTACCCCAATTGGATCTACCCCAATTGGATCTAGTGTTCCATCTTGAATCAGAGCCTTCTTCTGTCCTGGACCACCCTGGAGACCCTCCCCCCAAAACCCACCCTGGATTCATTCCTTCTTCTCTGCAATAAAGCATTGGCTCTAACTGATCTCTTGGTCTCAGGTGTCTTCTTTGGCCCCTTTAGGGGTTTCGCCTCCCTACTTTGACCTGTGTCCCTGCCCCATGTCAGTGGAAGAGCATTGTTCCCCAAGGTGGCTTTCAAGGCAGTGGGGGAGGGGGACCCTGGGCTGATCAGCGTCCTCTGATGGCAGATGAAGACCCAATGAAAACTCCTTAAATTTCACAAGGCAGAACTTCAACTGCCCTGCGAGATGGGTTTGGATGAGGCAAGGTTGAAGAATTCAGAAGTTCTGGCACAGCAATAAGCCTCATCCACACCAAACAATTAAAGTCATCAGTCAAATAACAGTTGCTTGGATTTTGCAAGGTTGCAGTTCTTCTGGCAGGGCTGCTCCGTCGAGGTCCCAATGTGGGGAACGGAGGCCAGGAGGCCCCGTGGAGTAAATGGGGCAAAGGGGAAAGAGAGTATTTGTAGCCCATGGTTGAACCATACAGTCCTTGTGGGTCCCCCAGCTTGGTGCTTTTCTTGCACACCTTTCATTACACAACTAGTTAACCTCATCAGCGCTAGAAGAAAGGGAGGTTTGAGGGGGAGGGGGAGGAGGAAGCCTGTGGTGTCCTTGGTGCTCTTGCACACCTTTCATTACACAACTAGCTAACCTCCTCAGTGGTAGAAGGCAGTTGAGTTGGAGGAGGGGAGGGGAAGGAGGAGGAGGAGGAGGATTGTGGGGTCCTTGGTGCTCTCTGAGCTTGGTGGTTTTCTTGCACCTTTCATTACACAACTGGCTAACCTCATCAGTGGTAGAAGGCAGTTGAGTTGCAGGGGGAGGGGGAGGAGGAGAAGAAGGAGAGGAGGGGAGGGGAGGATTGTGGGGTCCTTGGTGCTCTCTGAGCTTGGTGGTTTTCTTGAACGCATTTTATTACTAGATAACTTCATCTGTTCTAGAATTGTGTGCAGTTTGGGGAGAGGAGGAGGAGGAGGAGAGGAGGAGGACTGTGGGGTCCCTTGTGCCCTCTGAGCCTGGTCCTTTTCTTGCAGATGTTTCAGGACCCAGGTCGGTACTCTCCTCAGTGCTAGAAGGGTGCGGGATTTGTGGAGAGGAGGAGGAAGAGGAGGAAGAGCAACGTGATGTTGGAAGCAACTGCCCATTATCCCTCTCGTGGGTGTATCCCAACTCTGTGGCTTCTGTTTTCTTGGCCTCTGCTTGATTTGAGCACATATTTGGACCCTCTAGTTCTTCATTGGGTTCTGGACTCACACCTTGGCGTGGCTTCCATCTGTGGACTTTGGACCTGGATTCTGCAGTTTGTGTAGGTGGATCTGTGCACTTTGATCCTGGACTTGTGACCGTGTGCCTAAGCTGAGCAGTACCGGACCCAACAGAACTTTGCTTTTGGCGAGGGTGGGGACCTGGGGAATAGCACTGGGGACCTGGAGTGTGTGAGGGGGGGAGACCAGAAGCGGACAACAGGGACCTGCCTAGCTTTCCCCAACCGTCCAGCCAATGCAACTCTCAGGATTCCCAACCTCTTGTTCAACCAACTGATGAAAGAGGAAAGACTTGAAATTCTCACTCTGTTACTCCATCCTGCTTCCTGGATGTGAAATTCCCAGTGGGGAGAATAAATAGAGCGAGCAGCCCGGGTGTGGGGCAGACGCTTCATCATGTCTTCTGGAGGTCTTCTTCTCCTGCTGGGACTCCTCACCCTCTGGGCAGAGCTGACCCCCGTCTCCAGCCAGGACCGTCCAAGTGAGATCTTTCAGGATGATCTCCAAACCCTTTTCTGGGAGGGGCTGAAGTGATCAGAGGGCAGAGTTCTCCCCCAGGGAGGGAAAACCAAGAGCCCCAGTTTAGAACCTCTGGCTTATGAAGCTACTTTTGGGAAGGTTCTTGAGATGGTAGTTGGGTGTCAGCTGAAGAGGAGACAGAAATGGGAGGGGGGGAGAAAGAGAATGCAATTTCAAGAGAAGGCTGACCTATCTCGATTCAATGCAACAGGAAAATCAGGATTTAAGTAGCAGGATCCATCATTCAGCCATCTAGTCCAACCCAGGAAACAAAATTAAATCATCCCAGATGGCTCTTGACCATGTGCAGACTGAGTATGCTAGGAGGGCACCAGGTTGGGGAAATGACTTCAAGATGTTTCTGCTAGCTAATCAAATAACACACACACACACACACATACACACACACACACACACACACACACACACACACACCTTTCTATTTCCTGCAGAGCTTTGTTATCTTCCTTCGGAAACTGGAATGTGTTTGGCGTATATGCCTCGTTTCTACTATGACTCGACTTCAAACGAATGTAAAGGATTTATTTACGGTGGATGCCAAGGCAACGCCAACAATTTTAAGACCAGGGATGAATGTCATTACACCTGTGTTGGTAAGTAGGGAAGGAGTTACAGACTGGGCTCTTCATTGGAAAAGAAGTGGGTGGCTTAATGTAATATCCTGGTTCTCACAACAGGCTATGATTGGTTCAGTAGAAGGGAAGGGAAATGTGGATTCCTTTGTGCTTTCTGAGCTCAGATGTTTTCTTGCAGATGTTTCATTACCCAACTAGGGAACATCATCAGTGCTAGAAGGGCTTTGCAGACAGGAGGAGGAGGAGGAGGAGGAGGAGGAGGAGGAGGAGGAGGAGGAGGAGGATTGTGGAGTCCTTGGTGCTGGCTGTGCTCGGAGGTTTTCTTAGAGCTTTTACTGTACATTACCCAACTAGTGAACATCATCAGTGCTGGAAGGGAGTGGGGCTTGCAGAGAGGAGGAGGAAGAAGAGGAGGAGGAGGAGGAGGAGGAGGAGGAGAAAGAATGCTGAGGAGGAGGAGGTAGTGGTCTTGGAGGAGGAAGAGGAGGAGAAGGAGGAAGCATCCCTGTTTAGATACTTCAGCTTGCCTAACAAGCCTTGGTGTGGAGGGTTTTTCTTCTTGATATTTACTTGATTGGGATATCATTTTCTTCCTGGGGGAGGGGGCTATCTTGCCCCCTCTGGGTTTGGGGAAGGGGCTGTGGGAATGTAGAGCCAACAGAGGAAAGGTCTGTCTCTCATTTCCTGGAATTCCTGCCTAAGGGGAAGGCAGACCGAGATGGACCCACAAGGAGAACCTTCCTCTGTGGTAGAAACGGGGGGACACATTTGCACCCCCAGCAGAGGAGCCCCGTTATAAAGTCCAGCCCAGAGTCCTGAGAGGTTGACCCCAGGAGGAAATGGCTGGGCTTGGTGGGGACATGGGGGGGAAGAGATGGTGTTTTGGGTGCTGAAAGGTCCAGAGAGGAGATCTTGCTTGATCTGGGATGTCAATTCTAGAGGAATCTCTCAGCCTTGGGATCTTCTATTTTGCAGAAAAACGTGGGAGGTGTCCCCAAGGCCATCAACATCCCCAACATCCTCAACATCCTCAACATCCCCAACATCCTCAACGTCCGCAACATCCTTGCCAGAATGACTGGAACTGTCCTGGGAGGCAGAAGTGTTGCCGTTATGGATTCCTGGCTGAGTGCAAGAATCCCACTTAGGGGAGGTTTGGTAGGTCCCGCACGTTGTCACTTGTGTAGTTTGCTTCGACCAAATGGTCAGCTGTGTGGTGTCACCTTGGCCTAGACTTCATCTTGGTACATGCAGATCTCTGTGGGATCTTTCAGGCTGCTGCATCTCCAGGCTCTCCTCTCGTCCATCAAAGTTGGAGCTGAAGTAAGGTTCCCTGATGCTAAAGCAGATCTTGGTGTAGCGGGGGTCTTCTTCCTAATAGATAGCCACCCCCACTCTCTGCAAGCCATGAGACTGACCCTCCCTCTCCCCCTCCCACTGTCTCCTGACGTCTTCTCCTCCTGAAGCACCATTGGGAGAATGCTCCAAACCCACCCCGTTCCAGCTGCTGTTGGCCACTGTGTTGAGGAAGATGGTCCTCCTGCCAGCCTGGTCAGGAAGCCAGAAGGCCCCGGGCAAGGAGGCCTTTTAGCAGGAGGAGAGGAGAGGACAGAACCCCTTGCCCACTTTGGTCCAGCTCATCTTCTGGACAGACCAGAACTGGTCCTTGCTCAGGTGACAGGAAGGTCCACAGCTTCATCTGGGGAGCCAAAACCAAGCTGACATTTTTGACTGTAAGAAATGCCCCCTGTCTAAGCTAGAAAGAGCCTGTGAAGATGCCCAAGCTGTGGCCTTGAGGTCTCCTGGAAAGAGGGGATGGGGGAAAGGTCTTCTAGTCCACCCTCCTTGCAGGGCACAAATCCTCAGAGCATCCTGGAGAGATCTTCTCCCACCTTTGCTTTGCTTTGTCCTAGAGAAGAGCGATCCACCTATTCTCCAGAGCCCCAGAGGGCAGGACAAGAAACTCATCAAGCAACCTGGAACTAGGAACCAATTTTTCTGACAGGGAATACACTTAATGAGTGGAACAGAAGTTGCCTCCAGATGTTCTGGGTGCTCCATCCCTGGAGGTTTTCAAGAAGAGACAGTTCACCCCCTTGTCTGAAATGGTGTAGGGTTTCCTACTTAACCAGAGGGTTGGACTAGAAGACCTCCGAGGTCCCTTCCAATTCCGTTATTCTACATTCTGTGTTCTGCTTGAAACCCCCAGTCACGGAGCCCCATAACTCCAGTGGGGCAGCTACCCCATTGCTTCCTGGCTCTCCCAATCAGGCCATTCCTCCTGATTTCAGTTCCGGTCTCTGTGGTTGTAAGATTAGCCAGGATGAAGCCCTGCTTGCACTCGTGGGCAAAAATCTCACGTCTGAATATTTCTTTTTACAGCATCCCCAACGAGGAGACCCCCCTGAATTGGGTCTGATTCACCAACTTCACTGAGAGGCTTTTCTTTCGTTCTGGATTATTCTGGAGACCCTCCCCCAAATCCCACCCTGGTTCCATCCCTTCTGTTCTGCAATAAAGCTTTGCTTCTCGCTGCCTTTTTGGTCTCCGGTGCCTTTTTCTGCCCCCTTAAGCAGTTTCCTTCCCCACCTGAGCCCCAGTGTGGTCTTCCAGAGGGAATCTGCAGGGGAAACACCTGTCTGAGCCAGAAAGTTGCCAAGTTTGAAGACCCCTGGATTAGGAAGTCAAAGAACCTTAAAATCTACATAGCCCACCCAAATTCTAAGGACAGGAGACATAATAGGATGAACCCACCAATACCAAAAGGGCACACTCAGACTCAGGTCAAAGTACATGACCCAGGAAATACAAAGCCTCAAACAGGAACAGCAAACAACCTTAAGAGCCCCAGAAGGTATATAAAAGCCCACCACTCTGCTCCACGTGGTCAGGTTTTTCCAGAGCCATCTTTCTGTCTGGCTCTCCTCTTCAATAAACTGCAACCTTCTTTCTAAAGCACTCTCCATTTTGATTGTTCCCGGCTTGGACTGGACCCTGATGGAGATTTTTCCTTCAAGACTTGGTAACGTCATCAGTGCAGGAAGATTGGTCCACGGATAGGAGGGGTGGGTACTCAGCAACTTCTCCTACCTACTTGGGCTATTTTTTTATTCCTTGCTCCTTCATCTCTCCTTGCTCCTCCTTAACAAGAGTTGGTTAATAGATGGGCGGTGAGGGTGGGGCACCCTGGGCTGATCAGCGTCCTCTAATGCCAATCAGAAGACCCAACAGAAACTCCTTAAGTTTCACAAGGCAGAACTTCAACTGCCCTGGGAGATGGGTTTGGATGAGGCAAGGTCGGAGAATTCAGAAGTTCTTGCATTCACACCAGACAATTAAAGTCAGCAATCAAATAACAGTTGCTTGGATTTTGCAAAGTTGCCGTTCCTCTGGCAGGGCTGCTCAGTCGAGGTCCCAGTGTGGGGAACGGAGGCCAGGAGGCCCCGCGGAGTAAATGGGGCAAAGGGGAAAGAGAGCATTTGTAGCCCATGGTTGAACCGTACAGTCCTGGCTGGTCCCCCAGCTTGGTGGTTTTCTTGCCCACCTTTCATTACACAACTAGCTAACCTCATCAGCGCTAGAAGAAAGGGGGGTTTGAGGGGGAGGGGGAGGAGGAAGACTGTGGTGTCCTTGATGCTCTTGCACATCTTTCATTACACAACTAGCTAACCTCGTCAGTGGTAGAAGGCAGTTGAGTTGCAGAGGGAGGAGGAGGAGGAGAAGAAGGAGAGGAGGGAAGGGAAGGGGAGGATTGTGGGGTCCTTAGTGCTCTCTGAGCTTGGTGGTTTTCTTGAGCGCATTTTATTACTAGATAACTGCATCTGTTTTTAGAATTGTGTGCAGTTTGGGGAGAGGAGGAAGAGGAGGAGAGGAGGAGGAGGACTGTGGGGTCCCTGCAGTTTGTGTAGGTGGATCTGTGCACTTTGATCCTGGACTTCTGACCGTGTGCCTAAGCTGAGCAGTACCGGACCCAACAGAACTTTGCTTTTGGCGAGGGTGGGGACCTGGGGAATAGCACTGGGGACCTGGAGTGTGTGAGGGGGGGAGACCGGAAGCGGACAACAGGGACCTGCCTAGCTTTCCCCAACCGTCCAGCCAATGCAACTCTCAGGATTCCCAACATCTTGTTCAACCAACTGATGAAAGAGGAAAGAATTGAAATTCTCACTCTGTTACTCCATCCTGCTTCCTGGATGTGAAATTCCCAGTGGGGAGAATAAATAGAGCGAGCAGCCCGGGTGTGGGGCAGACAGCTTCATCATGTCTTCTGGAGGTCTTCTTCTCCTGCTGGGACTCCTCACCCTCTGGGCAGAGCTGACCCCCGTCTCCAGCCAGGACCGTCCACGTGAGTTTCCAGAATGACCTTGAAACCCTTTTCTGGGAGGGGCTGACATGGTCAGTGGGCAGAGTTCTCCCCCGGGGGGGGGGGGAACCAAGAGCCCCAGTCTAGAACCTCTGGCTTGGTGGGGCCTCTTCTGGGAAGGTTCTTGAGATGGTAGTTGGGTGTCAGCTGAAGAGGAGACAGAAAGAGAGATGCAATTGCAGGGGAAGGCTGACCTATCTCTACTCAATGCAACAGCAGAATCAGGGCTTTAAGCCTCAGGGTCCATCCTTCAGCCATCCTCTCCAAACCCCGGAGCAGGAAGCCAAATTAAATCATCTCAGATGGCTCTTGACCATGTGCAGACTGAGCATGCTAGGAGGGCTCCTGTTTGGGGAAGTGCCTTAAAGACGTTTCTGCTAGCTAATCAAATAACACACACACACAAACACACAAACCTTTCCATTTCCTGCAGAACTTTGTTATCTTCCTCCTGTTCATGGACCATGTAAAGGCCATTTCCATCACTTCCATTACCACTCGGCTTCAAACGGATGTAGAGATTTTATTTACGGTGGATGCCAAGGCAATGCCAACAATTTTAAGTCCAGGAATGAATGTCTATACACCTGTGTTGGTAAGTAGGGAAGGAGCTACGGATTGGCTTCTTCATTGGAAAAGAAGTGGGTGGCTTAATGTAACATCCCGGTTCTCACGACAGGCTATGATTGGTTCAGTAGAAGGGAAGGGAATTTTCAGAGTTGAACTGTGGAGTCCTTTCTTGCTCTCTGAGCTCAGGTGTTTTCTTGAAGATGTTTCATGACCCAACAAGGGAACATCATCAGTGCTGGAAGGGAGTGGGGTTTGTAGAGAGAAGGAGGAGGAGGAGGAGGAGGAGGAGGAGGAGGAGGAGGAGGTCCGTGGGGTCCTTGATGCTCTCTGAAGTTGGAGGTTTTCTTGCAGATGTTTCATGACCCAACTAGGGAACATCATCAGTGCTAGAAGGGAGTGAGGTTGGCAGAGAGGAGGAGGGAGAGGGGGAAGAGGAGGAGAAAGAATGCTGAGTGAGGAGAAGAAGGAGGAGGTAGTGGTCTTGGAGGAGAAGCAGGAAGCATCCCTGTTTAGATACTTCACCTTGGCTAACAAGCCTTGGTGTGGAGGGTTTTTCTTCTTGATATTTACTTGATTGGGATATCATTTTCTTCCTGGGGGAGGGGGCTATCTTGCCCCCTCTGGGTTTGGGGAGGGGGCTGTGGGAATGTAGAGCCAACAGAGGAAAGGTCTGTCTCTCATTTCCTGGAATTCCTGCCTGAGGGGAAAGCAGACCGAGATGGACCCACAAGGAGAACCGCTTTCCTCTGTGGTAGAAATGGGGGGACACATTTGCACCCCCAGCATCCTGAGTTCAGGCAGAGGAGCCCCGTTATAAAGTCCATCCCAGAGTCCGGAGAGGTTGACCCCAGGAGGAAATGGCTGGGCTTGGTGGGGACATTGGGGGGGGGAGAGATGGTCCACTGGGAACATTTCATCTGGATATGTGGAGATGTTTTGGGTGCTGAAAGGTCCAAAGAGGGGATCTTGCTTGATCTGGGATGCCAGTTCTAGAGGAATCTCTCAGCCTTGGGGGTCTTCTGATTTGCAGGAAAACGTGGGAGGTGTCCCCAAGGCCATCAACATCCCCAACATCCCCAACATCCTCAACGTCCTCAACATCCTTGCCAGAATGACTGGAACTGTCCTGGGAGGCAGAAGTGTTGCCCTAATGGATTCCTGGCTGAGTGCAAGAATCCCGCCTAGGGGAAGTTTGGTAAGTCCCGCATGTTGTCACTTGTGTAGTTTGCTTCGACCAAATGGTCAGCTGTGTGGTGTCACCTTGGCCTAGACTTCATCTTGCTACATGCAGATCTCTGTGGGATCTTTCAGGCTGCTGCATCTCCAGGCTCTCCTCTCGTCCATCAAAGTTGGAGCTGAAGTAAGGTTCCCTGATGCTAAAGCAGATCTTGGTGTAGTGGGGGTCTTCTTCCTAATAGATAGCCACCCCCACTCTCTGCAAGCCACGAGACTGACCCTCCCTCTCCCCCTCCCACTGTCTCCTGACGTCTTCTCCTCCTGAAGCACCATTGGGAGAATGCTCCAAACCCACCCCGTTCCAGCTGCTGTTGGCCACTGTGTTGAGGAAGATGGTCCTCCTGCCAGCCTGGTCAGGAAGCCAGAAGGCCCCGGGCAAGGAGGCCTTTTAGCAGGAGGAGAGGAGAGGACAGAACCCCTTGCCCACTTTTGTCCAGCTCATCTTCTGGACAGACCAGAACTGGTCCATTCTTAGGTGACAGGAAGGTCCACAGCTTCATCTGGGGAGCCAAAGCCAAGCTGACATTTTTGACTGTAAGAAATGCCCCCTGTCTAAGCTAGAAAGAGCCTGTGAAGATGCCCAAGCTGTGGCCTTGAGGTCTCCTGGAAAGAGGGGATGGGGGAAAGGTCTTCTAGTCCACCCTCCTTGCAGGGCACAAATCCTCAGAGCATCCTGGAGAGATCTTCTCCCACCTTTGCTTTGCTTTGTCCTGGAGAAGAGCGATCCACCTATTCTCCAGAGCCCCAGAGGGCAGGACAAGAAACTCATCAAGCAACCTGGAACTAGGAACCAATTTTTCTGACAGGGAATACACTTAATGAGTGGAACAGAAGTTGCCTCCAGATGTTCTGGGTGCTCCATCCCCGGAGGTTTTCAAGAAGAGACAGTTCACCCCCTTGTCTGAAATGGTGTAGGGTTTCCTACTTAACCAGAGGGTTGGACTAGAAGACCTCCAAGGTCCCTTCCAATTCCGTTATTCTACATTCTGTGTTCTGCTTGAAACCCCCAGTCACGGAGCCCCATAACTCCTGTGGGGCAGCTACCCTATTGCTTCCTGGCTCTCCCAATCAGGCCATTCCTCCTGATTTCAGTTCCGGTCTCTGTGGTTGTAAGATTAGCCAGGATGAAGCCCTGCTTGCACTCGTGGGCAAAAATCTCACGTCTGAATATTTCTTTTTACAGCATCCCCAACAAGGAGACCCCCCTGAATTGGGTCTGATTCGCCAACTTCACTGAGAGGCTTTTCTTCCATCCTGGATTATTCTGGAGACCCTCCCCCAAATCCCACCCAGGTTCCATCCCTTCCGTTCTGCAATAAAGCTTTGCTTCTCGCTGCCTTTTTGGTCTCTGGTGCCTTTTTCTGCGCCCTTAAGGAGTTTCCCTCCCCACCTGAGCCCCTGAGGTTGGTTAATAGATGGGCAGTGGGGGAGGGGCACCCTGGGCTGATCAGCATCCTCTAATGCCAGTCAGAAGACCCAATGGAAACTCCTTAAGTTTCACAAGGCAGAACTTCAACTGCCCTGGGAGATGGGTTTGGATGAGGCAAGGTCAGAGAATTCAGAAGTTCTGGCACAGCAATAAGCCTCATCCACACCAAACAATTAAAGTCAGCAGTCAAATAACAGTTGCTTGGATTTTGCAAGGTTGCAGTTCTTCTGGCAGGGCTGCTCCGTCGAGGTCCCAGTGTGGGGAACGGAGGCCAGGAGGCCCCGCGGAGTAAATGGGGCAAAGGGGAAAGAGAGCATTTGTAGCCCATGGTTGAACCGTACAGTCCTGGCTGGTCCCCCAGCTTGGTGGTTTTCTTGCACACCTTTCATTACACAACTAGCTAACCTCATCAGCGCTAGAAGAAAGGGGGGTTTGAGGGGGAGGGGGAGGAGGAAGACTGTGGTGTCCTTGGTGCTCTTGCACATCTTTCATTACACAACTAGCTAACCTCATCAGTGGTAGAAGGCAGTTGAGTTGGAGGAGGAGGAGGAGAAGAGGAGGAGGAGGAGGAGGATTGTGGGGGTCCTTGGTGCTCTCTGAGATTGGTGGTTTTCTTGCACACCTTTCATTACACAACTAGCTAACCTCATCAGTGCTAGAAGGGAGTGGGGTTGGAGGGGGAGGAGAAGGAAGAGGAGGGGGAGGACTGCGGGTTCCTTGATACTCTCCAAGCTTCATGGTTTTCTGGGAGACGTTCATGATCCAACTGGGTAACATCACCAGTGCCAGCATGGAGTGGGGAGGGAGGGAGAAGGAGAAAGAGGAGAAGGTCTCAGGTGCCTTTTTCTGCCCCCTAATGCAGTTTCCCTCCCCACCTTAGCCTCAGTGTGACCTTCCAGAGGGAATCTGCAGGGGAAACACCTCTCGGAGCCAGAAATACCTGCCAGATAGAAAGAAACTCAATCCCCAAGAAGGGCTTACTCCAGAGTAAATCTGGAGTGGACACAGAGACTCACCTGTCCTGCGATGGCTCCACACGTATGGTCTGGCTGGAGGCCATGAGGCCAATCAAGGAAAGTTTTCTGCCTTCATTTAATTAAGCAGAACAAAAATAAAGGGGAAGCAGGAAAAAAAACAGGGAAAGAAAACAAAATGGCAGAGAAAATATTAGCTACGTGAGGGCTTCTCATGCATGTAGATACGTATCTGCTTTACACGTATGTCATCATAACTGTCCACGCAAAATCTCCTTTTCGTGCCCCCTGTTCATAAGTCACCAGCGACTTCATCTCCTCAGCCTGGAGGACCAAGAGCCTCTGCAGGAGAAGACCTCCTGGCCATCTTCCCTTGGCTCCTTCTGATGTACCCAGATGCTCCTCAAAGGTCTTAGCCGGGTTGTCTTCTCTCCAGAATGGCCACTCCAGGCTCTTCAGAAGCCTGTCCCCAAAAGCCACGTCCAGAAGACTCTGTGTCATCTGGCAGAGTCGCCCAAAGGCCAGAATGTGTCCTGGTGTAGGTTGAGGAGGAGACCCCTGTCATCTACTGCTACTTTCCCCACCTCAGATACAACAATAGTAGCCACTATAAAAAAGAGGTTGAGACTCTAGAAAGAGTGCAGAGAAGAGCAAAAAAGATGATCAGGGGACTGGAGGCTAAAACATACAAGGAACGGTTGCTGGAATTGGGGATGTCTAGTTTAATGAAGAGAAGGATGAGGGGGGACAGGATAGCAGCCTTCCAGTATCTCAGGGGCTGCCCCAAAGAAGAGGGAGTCAAGCTATTTTCTAAGGTGCCTGAAGGCAGGACAAGAAGCAACAGATGCAAAATAATCAAGGAGAGAAGCAACCTGGAATTAAGGAGAAATTTCCTGACAGTGAGAACAATCCACCAATGGAACTGAAGTTGCCTTCAGATATTGTGGGAGCTTTATCACTGGAAGCCTTCAAGAAGAGACTGGACTGCCACTGTCAGAAATGGTCTAGAGCACGGGTGTCAAACTTGCCACATCATGTGACATGTTGTGACATATTGTGACTTTTTGCGCATTGCCAGAGCTGGGGTGGGCATGACCTCCGCATGATGCAACCGGCCCGCAGGCCGGCAGTTTGACACCCCTGGTATAGAGTCTCCTGCTTGGGTGGGGGGGTTGGACTAGATGACCTCCAAGGTCCCTTCCAACTCTGTTATTCTAATCAAATTGCCTACACCTACCTCTATCCCTCTGCCCCTCCCCCACTTCTTATGATCCTAGAAAAAGATGAGTGACGTCTATTTCATAGACAAAAGATCGGAAACAAGGAGGGCATATTCTAAGCCAAAAGAAGAAAATATACAATAATTCCTTTGCCCCCACCCACTAGATCAGTGGTTCTCAACCTGTGGGTCGGGACCCCATTTGGGGCCAAACGACCATTTCACGGGGGTCACCAAACAACGCACTCCGCCATTTTTTTACCCCTTTTCCTTAGCTGTGCTACTCCCTTTTATTCTACTGGCTTTTGAAAGCCAGTAGAATAGACTCTCTTGAATAGAGTATAATTCTATTGGCTTTCAAAAGCCAATAGGAATTGTCCAGGCTGTCTCTGCCTTGCTGAGCCTGCCAAAAGTCCCATTCTGCAAACGGTGCTGTACTAGTTGAGTAGTCCTCGACTTACAACTGGTTGAGTAGTCCTCGACTTACAACCGGTTGGGGTCACGGCATTAAAAAGGTTGAGAACCACTGCACTAGATGTTCACATTGTCCAATAATAAAACTTCTTTTTGTTATGGGAACGGTTCACTTCTCTACTGAGCATCTGCAGTGGTGACCTTGGCGTTTTGCAGGCTCTCACAGTCCATGCTTCTTGGCATTCCGTTTCCACATTTCACTAGCTACCCCCCCCCCCCCATTTCAATGGCAAGTTGGTTAGTGACAGAATCTAGCAGGCATTCAATCTTGACAGTGCCTGGTGTGAATTCTCTGTCAGGAAATTTCTCCTTAGTTCTAGGTTGTTTCTCTCCTTGATTAGTTTCCATCCATACTTAAAATTTTAGTATTGACACGTACCTTTTCCCAATTCTCATGTTCTGAAAAATTTGCAGAATGTGAGATAATAACATTTTTTGATCCTCTGTAATCCTATATGCCTTTGATCCTGACTGATAACTATAAATTTCAATTTCCTTGCCTTTGGCTGTCCTTTCCTTCTAATTATTTTGGGAATGTGCACCTGTGCACTGCTACCAAGGATTCTTAAATGTGCCAGAGATGCTTGTCTTCCATATAATGTGTAATATGGAGTTTAATTAATTGCTGAACTCCATAGTCTATTGACCAATAACTGGCAGTTAAAATTGCCCCACCCCAATACAGTTTACTCATTCCTGCCTCTGCCAGGAATGCATCTTTCATATTTCGTAACACACCATTCCTGCATTCAGCAACTCCATTCTCTGCTGGAGTGATGGGATTGGGTTTTCTATGTCTTGTGCCTTTCTTTCTCAGCCACTGCTGAAGCATATTCAATTTGAACTCTGCACCTCTGTCTGTTTGTAGCAGACATACACTTAGAACCATGGTGGTGCAGTGGTTAGAATGCAGTATTACAGGCTAACTCACTGCCCACTACCAGGAGTTCAATTCTGACTGGCTCAAGGTTGACTCAGCCTTCCATCCTTCCAAAGTCAATAAAATGAGGACCCAGATTGTTGGGGGCAAAATGCTGCCTCTATAAACTGTTTAGAGAGTTTAGAAGCTGTATATAACAACAACAACAACAACAACAACAACAACAAAATACAAAGACCTACAAATAGAAATAGAAAGACTGGCAAAAGCAAGCAAGGGTAGTACCAATAGTCATAGGCGCCTTGGGTGCAATCCCAAAACAACTGGAGCACCACTTGGACACCATCATCGGCATTGACAAATCCGCCATTAGTCAATTGTAAAAGGCGGCCTGACTAGGAACCGCTTCCATCCTGCAATGATAACTGTAATACCATCAAACATCCACATCTGCCGGATGATCCTGGTGAGATTTTTCCCTCTCTCCTTCTGCCTAACTACTCTCCTGTCAAAAGCCTTTTGGAATTACTTCCCTGCTTTGAAAGAGCTGCCTTTGTTTACCTGGAGAAAAGAGCTTTCCATAACAAAGGAAAAAACTTCTTATTGACTATTTTTACTCTTGGCTATTTGGGGGCCCTGGAAAAATCCTTGTCATAAAACTTTATTATTATATCTTCTAAGCTGGAGAATAGTGTCTTCCTATGTCTTGGACTTACTTTTTTAAAGGGATAAATCTTTATTGCTTGGGGAAAAAAAACTCTATGAGAAGCTGGAAAAGAGACTCCATAGCAAAGACTTTGCTAATCTCATTCTTGATGTCTGGAAGAGACTTTCATAGTTTACTGAGGACATCTTGTGGAGAAATTTAATTGTAATTGTTTTTTGTTTGTGTTACTACTGAAATGGAGAAATCATACTCACAACTCAACTGTAAACTCATACTGGAAAAAAATTTATGCAACTACTAAGGAAATATGTTTCCAAATAAGAGAGAGAACTCCAGAAATAATAAACAGAAATGTTACTGTGAATTTACAAACTGACCTTCAGACTCTACTTGATCATTCTACAGACCAAAAAGCAACAGAAAAAGAATTAATTTACATACAACCTATAGAGACTTTGGATGACCAAAAAATGATTGTAACTAAACTATCTATAATTGCAAAACTAACAGAAATGAAATTACAACTGTTGGAGAATTATGACAACCTTGATAATCAATTATTAATTATAAAATTGGACATGACTGAGTGTTTTATCCAGCAGACAGGCATCAAAAACAGAGGATGGGAGGTTTTTTACTGACCCAAATGATATTACAAGCAATAATGGGAGATCAATTTGCTAAAATAGAGACTTTGTTATGGAAGCCTTCTTGGCGTAGGAAGAATGCCAGAATAAGACTGAAAAGAGAAATTTAAAATTATATGTAATGGATTAAAAAGGTTTTGAGAAATATGGACGGATTTAAGGATTAAGATTTAGAATTGAAAATTTGTGATTATTAGAATATATATGTTAAACAGAGTAAGAATGTATTTTCTTGAATAATATGTTTATTTGTATGAAAATTATTTCGTAATGGAATGAGAAGAATATGAAAGAGGCTTTTAGAAATTCAGGTAGCTTTAACAACTAATTGAGTGTGTTAAGTTAGTAAGACGATGTTTTGTGTAATAATAGGTGTATTCTTTTTTAGATATGATAATTATTTGAATGAGATTTAAATGCTATTTGAAATAATAAGAGAGATCTGTGATAAAATCAATGGTTTATGAGATTATGAATTAGAATATATCTGGATTAATATTTTAAAAGGGATACCCGAAGTGATAATACATTTATCCAAGATTAAATTGGTCCATGGTAATTGTAAATTAATAAAGCTCAAAACAGGATTAGGATTTTTATATATGTTATGTAGAAATAGATTATGTTAAATAGGTTATATCATTTGAGGGAAATAGAGACGGAACATTTAATGTATTTATTTGAGCTATTATATGATTTTGTTTTTGGATGATTGACTACCTAACCACCATGGTGTGTCTTGAGCATTCTGTTGTAAAAGTTAAAAAACCAATAACATTTGTTATTTTTTAAAAAAAAATCCACATCTTCCTGTCCGAGGTCCTTGGTGAGGACTCGATAGGTAGACAAAAATGCCAAATCCAGTCTGAACATCTGGCTGACTGTTCAATGATTAATAATAATAATAATAATAATAATAATAATAATAATAATAATAATAATAATAATAATAATAATGTTGGAAGGGAGCTTGGAGGTCATCTAGTCCAACCCCCTGCTCAGGCAGGAAACCCTACGCCATTTCGGACAAATGGCTGTCCAGTCTCTTCTTAAAAACTTCCAGTGTTGGAGCATTCACAGCTTCTGGAGGCAGGTAGTTCCACTGATTAATTGTTCTCACTGTCAGCAAGTTTCTCCTTGTTCCAGGTTGCTTCTTGTCCTGCTATTGCTATTTTGATTATACCTCGTCTCTGCAAACATCACCCATGGTTTAAATCAGTGGTTCTCAACTGTGGGTCGGGACCCCATTTGGGGTCGAACGACCATTTCACGGGGGTTGCCAAACAAGGCTGTCCGCCATTTTTCCCCCTTTTCTTTGGCCACGCCCCTGGCACCCGGTGATGTATAAGTGGTTGGGGGTCACCACAACATGGGAAACTGTATTATGGGGTCACGGCATTAGAAAGGTTGAGAACCACTGGTTTAAATTATTGAAACACTTCAGTTTTGCTTTTTAGTAAGTAACAAAATCTATATCTAAAGTAATCGTTAACAATTACCAAAGCAAATTTGGCCCCTCCCACTGATGGAGATAGAGAACCAATTAAAACAGCATGCGCTAACTGAAAAATTCTTTCAGATTTTCTATCACTTCTTTTGCTGAAGTGAAGAGGTGGCCTCTTAGCAAATAGCAATCATTCGATTTGGCCTCTTTGCAAATAGCACAAGCCAAATATTTGTCACGATCTTTTACATTCAAGCCTACAGCCAGGGCAGGCACTTTCCGCAGTGCTTTGAAGCTTGCCCAACCCTGCCTTCTATGCAATAAATGCACACACCCATGATGTTATGGTTCATTGGAAAAGGTTGTCTGCACACACAGTTTTCCTGTGGTCCAAAACATATAAATTGTTTCATTTCAGTTTGGTGCACACACCCTGTTACCCTTTGCAAAAATTACCTTATATCCTTCATTGTCTAATGACGGATGTAAGGTAATGGTGATCTAAATCTGGTACACGTAAAACCTTATCAAACCTTGCCGCTGTACAAAAGAATGATTACCATTTGCCAGGCTTGTTGACCCGGAATTAGGGGACAGCATAGGAAGTATTTGAAGAAGGAGTCAACACTGGAAGTTTTTAAGAAGAGACGGGACAGCCATTTGTCTGAAATGGTGTAGAGTTTCCTGCCTTAGCAGGGGGTTGGACTCAATGACCTCCAAGATCCCTTCCAACTTTATTATTATTATTATGGATCATCGCACAGTCAGCCAGATGTTCAGACTGGATTTGGCATTTTGTCTATCTATCGAGTCCTTACCCAGGACCTGGGATAGGCAGATGTGGATGTTTGATGATATTACAGGTATCGTCGCAGGATGGAAGCAGTTCCTAGTAAGGCCACCTTTTGCAATTGACTAGAAAGAACTGGAAAAGATAACAAAATACAAAGACCTACAAATAGAAATAGAAAGACTGTGGCAAAAACAAGCAAGGGTAGTACCAATAGTCATAGGCTCCTTGGGTGCAATCCCAAAACAACTGGAGCATCACTTGAACACCATTGGCATTGACAAATTTGCTATTAGTCAATTGCAAAAGGCGGCCTTACTAGGAACTGCTTCCATCCTGCGACGATACCTGTAATATCATCAAACTTCCACATCTGCCTATTATTATTATTGTTGTTGTTATTGTTATTATTCTCCAAAGCATCTGAAGGCAGGACAAGAAGCAACGGATGGAAACTGATCAATGAGAGAGGCAATGTGGAACTAAGGAGAAACTTCCTGACAGTTAGAACAATTAACCAGTGGAACAACCTGCCTCCAGAAGCGGTGAATGCTCCAACACTGGAAGTTTTAAAGAAGAGACTGGACATTTGTCTGAAATGGTCTAGGGTTTCCTGCCTGAGCAGGGGTTGGACTAGATGACCTCCAAGGTCCCTTCCAACTTTATTATTATTATTAGTAGTAGTAGTAGTAGTAGTAGTAGTAGTAGTAGTAGTAGTAGTAGTATCAATTGTGAATATGTGCATATGGCCCCGCTGTCCTTGGCCACTTGCAAGAGTCCTGGCTGCAGGTCATGAAAAGACACAAGGAAAACACCCAATATCCTAACCCACCCAGGAACATACAGTGTCTTTAGGGAAACACCCAAAAGGGCAAACTTTTAGCTACTTCTGCTTTCCTCCTTCTTATCTACAGTGTGCCAGCCTTAAAGGGCAAAGTCTTGATCTTCTGCGTGTCAGCTTTGCTGGGTGAATTGCTTATGTAATCAAAGAAGGTATAAAAATAAGGCTTTTCTGATATTTGGGCTTTTTTCTCTCTTTTAGAGGAACCCGTCTTTGTTCAGCTGAATAAAAACATAAAGCTTGAAGGCAACTTCTGATTTCCTGTATTATTATTTTTTTTAATCAAGCAACACCTCAGGCCTGCACAACAGGCTTACATACTCCTGAGCTGCTGGTCCCAAACTGGAAAAAGGTTTTGGGTTATTTACAATGTGCTCCCTAGCCTCACTGTCCAATAGTGTTGTTTGCCTTCACTAAAGAAATGTGTGTGTCTTTTTTCTTTTGTCTCTGTGCTTTCTCTCTCCTGCCTCAATCTTTTAATCTTCTTACGGGACAATTTCTCTGGCGATGCTGAGTGGATCCAAGGGCAAAGCAGCATTTCACTACACAGACTGTATCTTCACCCTTGTTATCTCGCTGGAAAACAGTCTCTTTCTTTTTTAAAAAAAAAAGTTTCTATTTTCCATTTATTCATACAAAATACAATTAAATTCCTAACCATTGGTACCGCCTGCCCATTCCCCCCCAGGCTGCGTCTACCCTCTCTAATCCTTCCCCACTTCCCTCCTCTTTCTCTCCTCCCCTCCTACTCTCTTCCCCTCCCCTTCTCCTCTAACCATCCTACTTCCTCCCTACTCCTCCCTCCCCTCTCATCCCTCTCACACACATGAAGGCAGCAGTCCCTTTCTGACCGAGGCTGCAAATTATTACTTTTTCTTTCTAGTCTTTTCTTTCCTTTTTCCAAAAATCTCCCAGCCAGATAACTCACGGTTAAATCACGCCTGTTCATGTCGTTACTAACACCTCCCAAGCATCATCCTGCAAGAACCCTCTTGGCCTTTAAGATCTGCTTCCCATGGAATCATCTTCAATCTCATTTGGCTAAAATTGGCCTTTTATGTTTGGGATTTTATGGAGGAATCTGAACTTTCGGAGAAAAGCATCTACGAACTCCCTGAAGTGGACAAATTCACTGTATTGCCTTATGTGCACAACATGGAAACTCCATGGAAGAGGACTACAGGTCACTGCTGGAAGCTCGGAGTGTCTCAGGCTAAAACATATGAAGAACTGGGAATATCCAGTCCAAGGAATAACAGGATAACAGCGTTGGAAGGGACCTTGGAGGTCTTCTAGTCCAACCCGCTGCTCAGGCAGGAAACCCTATACTAGGGGGAGGCAACCTTGGCTCTTTTATGACTCATGGACTTCAACTCCCAGAATTCCTGAGCCTGGGAGTTGAAGTCCACGAGTCATAAAAGAACCAAGGTTGCCTACCCCTGCCCTGGACCATTTCGGACAAATGGCTGTGTAGTCTCTTCTTAAAAACTTCCAGTGTTGGAGCATTCACCGCTTCTGGAGGCAGGTGGTTCCACTGGTTAATTGTTCTCACTGTCAGGAAGTTTCTCCTTAGTTCTAGGTTGCTTCTCTCCTTGGTGAGTTTCCACCCGTTGCTTCTTGCAATGAAGAAATTTTGGAATTTCTTTCTTTCTTTCTTCCAGAGAGTTAACTGGCCCATGCAATCAACATGCATTTCCTCCCTCTATCCATCCAGGGATTCAGAGCCAAACTGAAGAGCAGAGGACGCAGGAGAAACCCTTCTGGCCTCACCCTTGATACCTCCTGTTGAATCCTGGGTGTTCTGAAAACCTGGTTTGCATATTGCTCACCTTTCACTGCCATTCTTAGTAATGTCATCAGTGCAACAAGATTGGTCCATGGATAGGAAGGATTAGTACACAACAGCTTCTCCTACCTGCTTGGGGTATATTTTTTTTGTTCCTTGTTCCTTTATAATAATAATAATAATAAAGTTGGAAGGGACCTTGGAGGTCATCTAATCCAACCCCCTGCTCAGGCAGGAAACCCTATACCATTTTGGACAAATGGCTGTTCAGCCTCTTCTTAAAAACTTCCAGTGTTGGAATATTCACAGCTTCTGGAGGCAGGTTGTTCCACTGGTTAATTGTCCTCACTGTTAGGAAGTTTCTCCTTAGTTCTAGGTTGCTTCTCTCTTTGGTTAGTTTCCATCCATTGCTTCTTGTCCTGCTCTCTGGTGCTTTGGAGAATAACTTGACTCCGTCTTGTTTGGGGCAACCCCTGAGATATTGGAACACTGCTATCCTGTCCCCCCTCATCCTTCTCTTCGTTAAACTAGACATACCCAATTCCAGCTTCCTTATATGTTTTAGCCTCCAATCCCCTAATCATGTTTGTTGCTCTTCCCTGCACTCTTTCTAAAGTCTCAACATCTTTTTTCTTCTTTAACCAGGGTTGGTTAATAGATGAGTAGTGAGGGAGGGGCACCCTGGGCTGATCAGCGTTCTCAGCTGGCACTCGGAAGACCTGATGGAAATTCCTAAATTTCACAACACGGAGAGAACTTGCACTGCACTGTGAGAGATGGATTTGGATTAGGCAAGATTTGGGAATGCAGAATTCCTGGAAGTTATTGCATAGCAATAAGCTTCACTGATACCAAATTTTAAAAATAGCAGCCAAATAATAATAGCTGCTTAGATCTTAGGAAATTTCAATTGACGTGGCTGGGCTGCTCAGCTGTAGTTCAGATGTGAGGATGGAGGCTGGGTTGGCCCTGTTTTGTAAATCCTGCAAAGAGGTATGGGGAGTCAGCCCCCCCCCCCAGAGAAGGAACTATTAAAAGGGCAGAAAAATATATTTCCTTAAAGGATCTTAAAGAGGCAGAAAAGCACGCCCAGTTTTCTTAATAGCCCCAGGTCTCCCTCCCCCAAGCAGAAACCAGCTCTGTAGAAATGCAGATGGAAATAATCCAGGAAGGTTGGAGGCCCCCAGCTAGAAGATTAAGAGGACAAAGACCCTTAAAATCTACATACCCCACCCAAACTCTAAGACAGGACATAACTTTACAAGTAGCTGAAAATGCAGCGGGGTTAACTGCAATTTTGGAATATAACCTGGACACTAACTTTTATTATGATGGTGCTAGAATGGAGTAAATTGGAGAGGAGGAGGAGGGGGATGGTAACTATGGGGTCTTTTCTGGATCCATGAACTGAGATGCTTTATAATTCTGGTCCAGACAGCATAAACTCAACGAAAATAATTTTAAAACAAATATTTATTGTCCAGGAGTTCTAAGCAGAAACTTAACTTTGCAATAGATTTGTCCAGTCATTTGCATATCTGTCCATTTTCATTGGTAAAAAGAGATGATTCCTCCATCTCAGCTAGGTGTAGATAGGGATGCCAAATGATGCCTATGTGATGCTTTGCTAGACAAAGGATTTTTACAACCCTCACAGGTAGCCTGGACATCCTGTGATAAACTTTGAAGCCCCTCCCACTGACTAGATGGGATATAGGACTGACTAGCAAGTAGACTACATTTCCCAGAGGCCATCTCTTAAGGAGACAGCGTTAACCTTTTAAATGCTAAATGTTCTAACACAGTTCTTAATTCCTAAGCTAGCTACAATCTGCTCCAGCACAGGGTCCCTGGTGCTCCCTGAGCTGGGTGGTTTTCTTGCAGATGTTTCATGACCCAATTAGGTAACATCATCAGTGCTAGAAGGAGGAAGAGGAGGAGGAGGAGGAGGAGGAGGAGGAGGAGAAGGAAAAAAGGAGAAGGGGAAGGAGGAGGAAGAGGAAGACGAGGAGGAGGAGGAGGAGAAGGAGGAGGAGGAGAAAAAAGGAGAAGGGGAAAGAGGAGGAGGAGAATGATGATGAGGAGGAGGAGGAGGAGGAGAAGAAGAAGAAAAAAGAAGAGGAGGAGGAGGAGAAGGAGGAGGAGGAGGAGGAAGAGGAGGAGAAGGAGGAGGAGAAGGAGGAGGAGGAGGAAGAAGAAGAAGGAAGGAGAAGGAGAAGGAGGAGGAGGAGGAAGAGGAGGAGAAGGAGGAGGAGGAAAAAAAGGAGAAGGGGAAGGAGGAGGAGGAGGAGGAGGAGGAGGAGGAGGAGGAAGAGGAGAAAAAAGAAGGGGAAGGAGGAGGAGAAGGAGAAAAAAGGAGAAGGGGAAGGAGGAGGAGGAGGAGGAAGAGGAGGGTGACTGAGGGGTCCTTGGTGCTCCCTGAGCTTGGTTGTTTCCTTGCAGACGTTTCATGACCCAAGTAGGGAACACCATCAGTGCTAGAAGGGGTGGGGGTGGAAGAGTAAGAGTGGAGGGGGAGGGGGAGAGAAGAAGATAGCTCCTCCTGTGACAGTGATGCCTACTGGTGTAAGGGCAGCTTCCTGGCTGCCGCCTGTGGCTTTTGGGGCAGCTGCCATACATGACCGGCTGATTCTCTTTGGAAAACCGCATTGTGGAAGAGACGGAGACTGGGAGGGAAGCAAGGACCCAAAGCGTTATTGAAGAAGAGCCCAGGGCTTCTTTGGGGGATGGTCTCCAGGGTGGCCCAAGACAGCAGAAAGGACTCTAGGTCTGGTTGGGGCCCTGGGCCCAATTCAGCTGGGTCTCCTCCTCAGTGATGCTCTGAAAACAAACATCCAGATGTCAGATTTCTGTCCATAACTGCCTCCAAGGCTTCGCCCTGCCTACTCTCACAACTACGAAGACCCAACGCTGAAATCAGAGGAATGCCCAGATCGGGAGAGGAGGAAAGCTAGGGGACAGCCCCCCCCCCTTGGGGTTATGGGGTTCCATCACTGAGGGTCTTCATGCAAAGGTGGGAGACAATCCCTCCAGGATCCTCTGAGGGTTTCTGCCCTGGAAGGAGGGTGGACTAGAGATGACCTCCAGCATCCCCCCCCTCCCATCCTCTCTTTCTAGGAGACCTCAAGGCCACTGCTTGGAGCCCAGACAAAGAAAGGTCCACAGGAGCTTCCTAACTTAAGGAGGGAGCATTTCTTACAGTCAGAAATGTGAGCTTCTCTTTGGCACCCCTGGCGAAGCTATGGTAGACCTTCCCATTCTGGTCTGTCCAGAGGATGAACTGGACCAAAGGAATTCTGGGAGTTGAAGTCCACGAGTCATGAAGGGGCCATAGTTCCCCCATGCTGGCTCAGGAATTCTGGGAGTTGAAGTCCACCAGTCATGAGGGGGCCGTAGTTCCCCCATGCTGGCTCAGGAATTCTGGGAGTTGAAGTCCACGAGTCATGAGGGAGCCATAGTTCCCCCATGCTGGCTCAGGAATTCTGGGAGTTGAAGTCCACGAGTCATGAGGGGGCCATAGTTCCCCCATGCTGGCTCAGGAATTCTGGGAGTTGAAGTCCACGAGTCATGAGGGGGCCATAGTTCCCCCATACTGGCTCAGGAATTCTGGGAGTTGAAGTCCACGAGTCATGAGGGGGCCATAGTTCCCCGATGCTGGCTCAGGAATTCTGGGAGTTGAAGTCCACGAGTCATGAGGGGGCCATAGTTCCCCGATGCTGGCTGAGGAATTCTGGGAGCTAAAGTCCACGAGTCATGAGGGGGCCATAGTTCCCCCATGCTGGCTCAGGAATTCTGGGAATTGAAGTTCATGAGTCATAAAAGAGCCAAGGTTGCCTAGCCCTGACCTAGACCTTAGGAGAGGCCTGCTTTTAATGGCCTTCCTTTCCAATCCTGGCCAGGTAGGGTTGGGGGTGCCAGAGGGCATGTGAAAACACTGAGAATTCACCTTTCCTCAGGTGTGCTAGATGCCACTGCTTTATCCATGGAAGCCAGAAGGAATCAACTCTTGTCAGTGACCACAGGATGAGCAGAAACTAGAGAAGACAGAACGTGTCTCAAATAATTTGGGCCTGGGCCATGTTTATTGATTTATTTAGGAAATTCAATGCCCATCTCATATCCAATGGCTCCAGGCAGCTGACAGCATACAGGCCTTCATAGGTGACAGGTGGGACCCAGAAGCTGAGGGTAGCCACGGTAACATGAAGTAAGGATGTTTTGTGGATGTGATATGGTTTGCACATCATCGCTTGAGCTACCGTATGCTGACTATCTCTGAAGGATCTTCAGGTGCAGCTCCATGAAGTGCACCTTGCAGTAGTCCATCCATGAGAGAATAGAATAGAATAGAATAGAATAGAATAGAATAGAATAGAATAGAATAGAATAGAATAGAATAGAATAGAATAGAATATGGGAATTAAGAGAACAGAACAGAGCAGAGCAGAGTAGAGTAGAATATGGGAATGAGAAGAGAAGAGAAATAGAATAGAATAGAATAGAATAGAATAGAATAGAATAGAATAGAATAGAATAGAATAGAATAGAATAGAATAGAATAGAATAGAATAGAGGAATTAACAGAACAGAACAGAGCAGAGCAAAGCAGAGCAGAGTAGAGTAGAGTAGAATATGGGAATTAGAAGAGAAATAGAATAGAAATAGAATAGAATAGAACAGAACAGAACAGAACAGAACAGAACAGAACAGAATAGAATAGAATAGAATAGAATAGAATAGAATAGAATAGAATAGAATAGAATAGAATAGAATAGAATATGGGAATTAACAGAACAGAACAGAGCAGAGCAGAGTAGGGTAGAGTAGAGTAGAATATGGGAATGAGAATAGAATAGAATAGAATAGAATAGAATAGAATAGAATAGAATAGAATAGAATAGAATAGAATAGAATAGAATAGAATATGGGAATTAAGAGAACAGAACAGAGCAGAGCAGAGTAGAGTAGAATATGGGAATGAGAAGAGAAGAGAAGAGAATTAGAATAGAATAGAATAGAATAGAATAGAATAGAATAGAATAGAATAGAATAGAATAGAATAGAATAGAATAGAATAGAATAGAATAGAATAGAGGAATTAACAGAACAGAACAGAGCAGAGCAGAGCAGAGCAGAGCAGAGTAGAGTAGAGTAGAATATGGGAATTAGAATAGAATAGAATAGAATAGAATAGAATAGAATAGAATAGAATAGAATAGAATAGAATAGAATAGAATATGGGAATTAACAGAACAGAACAGAGCAGAGCAGAGTAGGGTAGAGTAGAGTAGAATATGGGAATGAGAATAGAATAGAATAGAATAGAATAGAATAGAATAGAATAGAATAGAATAGAATAGAATAGAATAGAATAGAATAGAATAGAATAGAATAGAAGCTGGAAGGGACCTTGGAGGTCTTCTAGTCCAGCCCCTTGCTCAAAGTATTCTCCAAAGCACCAGAGGGCAGGAGAAGAAACAATGGTTGGACCTGGCTTGAATGATTGTTACAATGCACCCCATCCTCCAGGCCAGGGAAGGATGCAATGGCTTACAAGATGAATGTGTGTGAAAACCGTCCTGGTCACAGCTGTCACCTACTCTCCAAGCAAGAGCTGCATCTCCAGGAGGGCCCCCAGACGATGGATCAGCCCCCAAGGAGATATTAAATTCTTTTCAGGCACCAATATGGGAAAGCCACAGCACCAGGACTAGAACAGCCCAGCCACTCAGTCTTCCTACGGTTGAGTCTGAGCTGGTTCCATCCAACGAAACCCTTTGGGCCAAGAGTTGACCGCATTGCTTGGCTGGCCAAGGGTCATGATGTACAGCTGAGTATCCCTCAGCACGCGGATGATACCTGATCCTGAGCTAATGGATGACTTGACCTAGAAGCCACCTGCAGATGATAAAGAGAATGGGTGAGAGCTTCAAACCCTGAGGCATCCCAAAGATTTCAAGGTTGACCTCTCTCCTCCTATCAATACTTACTGGAACCAGTCATGGAGAAAGGAGGATGACCACCAGATCCTCTGCCTCCCACTCCCCCACCCAGAACGATAGAATGACTGGTGGCCATGAGAACCATCCAGAGACCAAGATGAACCACGATGGCTTCACCTTCCCCATCCGGTCCCACCACAGGTCATCCACAAATGTGATCAGTGTTGTGTCCATGCTGTGTCCCAGCCTGAAACCCAATTGACAGGGGTCTAAATAATCTATTTCTTCTTCTTCTGTAACCCAATCACCTTCTCAAGAATCTTCTTGAAAAGGAAAAACCCCTTGAGACACCACCACCATCACCTCCTTCAAGTCTGGTGGAACTGTCATAACTCTCAAAGTGGCCACCTGCACAGTGGTGGGATTCAAATAGGTGAACAATTGGTTCTGTGCGTGGATGCCGCTTCTGGAAGTCCATTCTGGGCCCTGGGCAACAAAAAATTAGCTACCCTTTCTGCCAAAGTGGTGCAAACCGGCTAAATCCCACCACTGCACCCGTAGGGTGCAAAAGACCGGGTCCGCATGTGAAGGTTCAATTAAGCTGCTAAATTATTCAATTATTTATCAATTATTTGGTTGAATTATTTCTAAAAGGCTGTACACAGGAATCTTCTCAATTAACAATCAATATCTGGTTAGAATTAGATAAGGGCCAATGACACTGTAAGAAGGTTGAACGTAATTTGCTTGTGGCAATGTAGGGATTCTAGACTAAACCTTCTTTTCATTCTGCCCCTTTGACCTTCCAGTCCTTCTCTACCACCACTTATGGAACTAGGTGTCATGATATAAAAAAGATGTTGAGACTCTGGAAAGAGTGCAGAGAAGAGCAACAAAGATGATCAGGGGACTGGAGGCTAAAACATACAAGGAACGGTTGCTGGAATTAGGTAGGTCTGGTTTGATGAAGAGAATGACTAGGGGGGACAGGATAGCAGTGTTCCAATATCTCAGGGGCTGCCCCAAAGAAGAGGGAGTCAAGCTATTCTCCAAAGCGCCAGAAGGCCAGACAAGAAGCAACAGATGGAAACTAATCAAGGAGATAAACAACCTAGAACTAAGGAGAAACTTCCTAGACAGTTAGAATTAATCAGTGGAACAACCTGCCTCCAGAAGTTGTGGGTGCTCTATCACTGGAGATTTGTTAAGAAAAGACTGGACAACCATTTGTCTGAAATGGTATAGGGCAAGGGTAGGCAACCTTGGCTCTTTTATGACTGGTGGACTCCAACTCCCAGAATTCCTGAGCCAGCCATGCTGAGGGGAAAGGGAGAGGTCTCCAAGCTGAGCCAGGCTGGCTCAGGAATTCTGGGAGTTGAAGTCCCCGAGTCATGAGGGGGTCATAGTTCCCCCATGCTGGCTCAGGAATTCTGGGAGTTGATGTCCAGAAGTCATGAGGGGGCCATAGTTCCCCCATGCTGGCTGAGGAATTCTGGGAGCTGAAGTCTGCAAATCATGAGGGGGCCATAGTTCCCCCATGGTGGCTCAGGAATTCTGGGAGTTGAATAAAAGAGCCAAGGTTGTCTACCCCTGGCATAGGGTTCCAGCTTGAGCAGAGGGTTGGACTAGAAGACCTCCAAGGTCCCTTCCAACTCTGTTATTCTGTTATTCTGCCTGTCAGCTTCTGGATGGTCTTACTTTATCCACCAAATGCCCAGAATATTCCTCACAGCTGCAAAAGAAGGAACCAGACACCCAGAGACAGCTGTTGGCCAACTGCAGATGCAATAAGGTTGGAGAAATGATTGCACGTCATATATTGCCACATTGCCACCCCGGAAATGCTCAAGAGTGGGACTTATGCAGAAAACTCAGTGGGAAAAGAGACAGCTCTGAGAAGAAAAGGCAAGTATTATTGAATCTCAGGTTCCCAAGACTAGAAAAACAAAGATTTTATATATATATATATAAAAGTGGGATGCTGCAATGTGAGGAATCCTGAGAGTTGGATTGTCTGGCCACTTTTGGGGGGGAAGCTAGACAGGTCCATCTCAATGTCTAGGAATTATTTCAGTGGTCAAGCAAAACTCCAGACTGGAAGCAGAGCCAGGAAAATCCCATTTGAAGGATATGTGGATTCAATAACAATAATAATAGAGTTGGAAGGGACCTTTGACGTCATCTAGTCCAACCCCCTGCTCAGGCAGGAAACCCTATACCATTTCGGACAAATGGCTGTCCAGTCTCTTCTTAAAAACTTCCAGTGTTGGAGCATTCACCGCTTCTGGAGGCAGGTTGTTCCACTGGTTAATTGTTCTCACTGTCAGGAAGTTTCTCCTTAGTTCTAGGTTGCTTCTCTCCTTGATTAGTTTCCATCCGTTGCTTCTTGTCCTGCCTTCAGGGGCTTTGGAGAACAGCTTGACTGCCTCTTCTTTGGGGCAGCCGCTGAGATATTGGAACACTGCTATCATATCCCCCCTCATCCTTCTATTCCTTAAACTAGACATCCCAATTCCAGCAACCGTTCCTTCTATGTTTTAGCCTCCAGTCCCCTAATCGTCTTTGTTGCTCTTCTCTGGACTCTTTCTAGAGTCTCAACATCTTTCAAGCAGTTCAAGCAGTTGGATAATTGGATTAAAGTTTCCTGGGTGGATGATTTTGCAGCCTCTGCTTGAACCCCCCACTCCCCAGTGAAAAGAAGCCCATTGTATTGACTTTGTTGTCCAACTCTTCTAGCAATGAGGATTTTTCCCCCCTCAGTCCATTGATTTTGCTTCCTGTAACTCACACCCCCTTTTCGCTCTCTGGAATGAGAGAGAACAGGTCTTCATAGATTTTAAGTGTTTGAGGAAGGAAGAAATACAACTTTGGGGAATTTTAGCTGAAAACAATCATAATCTTTAAAGCTATCTGAACTCTGACAGGAAACCTACCCCCAAATTAAAAAGAAAAAAAGAAAATTACTACTGTGTGGAAAGCAGAACAAGTGTCAGAGAAACTGTGAAAAACCAGAGCAGTAACCAAAGGGTCAGGTAAAAATGGAAGTTTTAAGTTTCGGTAGAAGGATTTGCAACAAGGTGCTTCAGCTCTAAGCCAAACCAAACAGAATAACAGAATTGGAAGGAACCTTCTAAAAAAGCCAATACAATCCTAGGCCACATTAACAAAGGAATAGAATGAAGATTACATGAAGAGTTAACGACACTTTAGAAGGCCTTGGTAAGGCCACACTTGGAATACTGTGTCCTGTTTTGGTCACCACGATGTAAAAAAGATGCTGAGACTCTAGAAAGAGTGCAGAGAAGAGCAACAAAGATGATTAGGGGACTGGAGGCTAAAACATATAAGGAAAGTTTGATGGAATTGGGTATGTCTACTTTAATGAAGAGAAGGACGAGGGGGGGACATGATAGCAGCCTTCCAGTGTCTCAGGGGCTGCCCCAAAGAAGAGGGAGTCAAGTTATTCTCCAAAAGCCCCTGAAGGCAGGACAAGAAGCAATGGATGGAAACTCATCATGGAGAGTATCAGACCGTACTAGCTGCGCTTCACAAAAGCCAAGAGACAGGAACGTTGCAGCATCCAACAAGTTTAATGCACTATGTTGAAACGAAGTTAGCACTGGAAGGGACCTCCTTCCAGTGCCCTAAATACATCACACCACCACGCCCAGAGCACACACCCCAATTACCGGTCATAATTAGATTCCACCCGCGCCGCGCCCAATAACCTCCCGTGATTAAACCCCACCCGCACCACGCCCCATCCCAGCTAACACCCATACCCCATCAATACATTGATTCCAAGTGTTGCGTTCACACTGTTCCCATCCCAAACGTAACAGTAACCCCAACAGACTTAACCTCATTCTGCTCTACCACCCATCTCCCTGTCCCAGCGTCCAAGCTTGTCAGACCCAGCGACCCTAGCCATGTCAGTAACGAAACCATGTCTCTTCAATTCTCCTTATCATGGCGTAGCAGCTGTCCGGGTGTTTTCTGTCGACGTCAGATGGTCACATGACCTGCTCGGTTGCCGCTCCAGAAATCCCAGCGCCAACTCCATAGCTGTGATGGCGGTGCAGCCCCCTTACAGTGATCTGGCAGCCGTCTTTAGCGAACAAGAATGCAATAGTTTACCACCCCACCGCCAACGGATTGTGCGATCGAGATCGTCCCTGGAGCCAAGTTACCGAAGCCCAGGATGTATCCAATGACCTTCTCGGAACTGCAAGGGTTGAGAAAATGCATAGATAAAAATCTGACAAGGGGTTTCATAGAGCCGAGCAGGTCATTGGATACATCCTGGGCTTCGGTAACTTGGCCCCAGGGACGATCTCGATCGCACAATCCGTTGGCCGGTGGGGTGGTAAACTATTGCATTCTTGTTTGCTAAAGACGGCTGCCAGATCACTGTACACCGCCGGATATCCAGGTTCACTCCCAGCCTGCAACGTTTTTGAGCCCTCCACCGCTCTATCCTGACTATGCTCGTGCGGGTGGGGTGGCTAGGGACCCACTGCAAGTCTCAAATGACAGGATCCATCCGCCCACCACATGGTCGGGGTCCATTTATCTAGCCACGCTAAACCAAGGATGATAGGTTCGGACATAGAAGGCACCACTATAAATCGTATGATCTCCCAATGGACACTTATTTCCATCCTTACAGGTTCTGTCACCAAGGTGGCCGGGACTCCCCCCAACAGGGACCCATCTACTTGCTCAAAGCGAATTGGAGACTTTAACCGGGTCACCCTAATGTGCATCCGCCGTGCCACCTCCCTACTAATTAAACAGCGGGTGCACCCGGTGTCAATCAATGCCTGGAATAGCCCTGACCCACCTGTAACCGGGCTTGTTAACGTTATTGTAAACGGGACTATGGGGTCACTCACCATCGGATCTTCCACCGGGCCTTCTTCTTCATATTCCTCCAATGCCGGGGAAGCATCCCCTAGGACTTGTTGGGCAGGCATCTGTCCTATTTGGTGAGCAACTCGTGATTTCTCTGTCACCTTCTTTGGTGTAGCACCGGGCCTGCCAACTGCTGTTGGTGTGCTAGTCGGCTTGGGAACTGTACACTCCGCTGCGCGGTGACCCGGCCGGTTGCAACGGAAACACCGGAATATGGGTTTAGGGCACATTGCTCGCTGGTGCCTGATTGGTGCTGTCCCTGGGCTGTTCCTGGTTCCGGCGGGGCTGTGGCCATTCCTCACGTGTTCCGGGAAATTCCCTCAACCCGACGTCTAACTCCACAGCTGCCTTAAACCATTCGGAAAGGCGCCCTACGATCCCTCTGACCACACATGCCCGGCGTAAGTCAATATCTAGCCCAGCTCGAAAGTGATGGACCAACAGACGATCTGGCCACGACCTAAGCCTCCCTGCTAATTTTTGGAATTCGCGTGTATAATCTTGCACTGGTCTGCCCCATTGTCGCAGGCCCAACAGCTGTGCCTCTGCCCGTTGTATGCGGGTTGAATCCTCAAACCTGGTTTTCAGGGCATCTAGAAATAGACCTATATCAGCCAATTCTCTGGCATGATCGCTATATAGGTCAGCAGCCCAGGCGGCAGCTTCTCCCTGCAAGCTAGCTGTCACTGCAACCACCATTGCCCAATTAGACGGCTATAGGGTGGTGAAACGATCCAAATGGCTGAGCACATGACTCAAAAACACAGCCAGTCGGTCTGGATCACCATCAAAGGTGAGTGCAATGGGAGGTGGATTCCACATCACAGCTTGGGGCCAAGGGGCTGGCACCTGACCTTCCTATGGGATGTTTTCTGGAGGCAACATGGATCGACCTCTTGAGCCTGCTGGTCCCTCCCCTTGCCTGACCGGAGCCGTCGGCGGGACTCCGGCCCCTCGTGCTCCTGCCTGTACTGGGAGTGTTCAGCTGTGCCCTGTCTCGCCAAGGGGTCCTGTAGGGAAAAGCGGCTACTTGGCTGTAATTTGAGCTTTGGACTCGCCAATTGAAAACGAGAGGAGTCAGATGTTCTGCGCGCCCCTGGGGCAACTCTAGATTGGGGAAGAAGACTAGCGGGAGCTGAATAACCCTGTTCTCCATATTGATCTCTAAGAACGTCCAATGTGTCTTGCCCCGGAGCCGTGGAATAGCTCCATTCCTCTTCATCGTCCCCAGTCCCCCGGCGTTCTCTCCAACCACTCAAACTCGGTGCCAACCCTCGTTCCCCACTCTCCTCGGGATGTCGCAGTGCAGGACTTAGCCACCATTCTCCATCTGAAGCTGTGGTTCCTCGTTGTTTCGCCCCAGCCTCCGCGATCCCAGGAACTTGTGGCTTCTCCTTTGGCCGAACGACCTGCTGAGGTTCTCCTGCTTCAACGACTGCTGGGACCTCCAACTGCTCGGCGGGTTCTACCGACTCCTCCTCCAACGGATCCACCCTCTGTGTCCCCTCCGCCATTACGCCGAATAGTCGATTGGCTTCGGGGTGAGTGCTAACTTACTATCAGAATGTCCTAGCTGCGCTTCACAAAAGCCAAGAGACAGGAACGTTGCAGCATCCAACAAGTTTAATGCACTATGTTGAAACGAAGTTAGCACTGGAAGGAACCTCCTTCCAGTGCCCTAAATACATCACACCACCACACCCAGAGCACACACCCTAATTACCGGTCATAATTAGATTCCACCCACGCCGCGCCCAATAACCTCCCGTTATTAAACCCCACCCGCACCATGCCCTATCCCAGCTAACACCCATACCCCATCAATACATTGATTCCAAGTGTTGCGTTCACACTGTTCCCATCCCAAACGTAACAGTAACCCCAACAGACTTAACCTCATTCCGCTCTACCACCCATCTCCCTGTCCCAGCGTCCAAGCTTGTCAGACCCAGCGACCCTAGCCATGTCAGTAACGAAACCATGTCTCTTCAATTCGGCCCCTCTCGCTCCCTATCATGGCGTAGCAGCTGTCCGGGTGTTTTCTGTCGACGTCAGATGGTCACATGACCTGCTTCGGTTGCCGCTCCGGAAATCCCAGCACCAACTCCATAGCTGTGATGGCGGTGCAGCCCCCTTACAGTGATCTGGCAGCTGTCTTTAACGAACAATAATGCAATAGTTTACCACCCTACCGGCCAACGGATTGTGCGATTGAGATCGTCTCTGGAGCCAAGTTACCGAAGCCCAGGATGTATCCAATGACCTTCTCGGAACTGCAAGGGTTGAGAAAATGCATAGATAAAAATCTGACAAGGGGTTTCATAGAGCCGAGCAGGTCATTGGATACATCCTGGGCTTCGGTAACTTGGCTCCAGGGACGATCTCGATCGCACAATCCGTTGGCCGGTGGGGTGGTAAACTATTGCATTCTTGTTCGCTAAAGACGGCTGCCAGATCACTGTACACCGCCGGATATCTAGGTTCACTCCCAGCCTGCAACGTTTTTGAGCCTTCCACCGCTCTATCCTCACTATGTTCATGCGGGTGGGGTGGCTGGGGACCCACTGCAAGCCTCAAATGACGGGATCCATCCGCCCACCACATGGTCGGGGTCCATTTATCTAGCCACGCTAAATCAAGGATGATAGGTTCGGACATAGAAGGCACCACTTTAAATCGTATAAATCTCCCAATGGACACCTATTTCCATCCTTACAGGTTCTGTCACCAAGGTGGCCGGGACTCCCCCCAACAGGGACCCATCTACTTGCTCAAAGCGAATTGGAGACTTTAACCGGGTCACCCTAATGCGCATCCGCCGTGCCACCTCCCTACTAATTAAACAGCGGGTGCACCCGGTATCAATCAATGCCTGGAATAGCCCTGACCCACCTGTAACCGGGCTTGTTAACATTATTGGGATTGTAAACGGGACTATGGGGTCACTCACCATCGGATCTTCCATCGGGCCTTCTTCTTCATATTCCTCCAATGCCGGGGAAGCATCCCCTAGGACTTGTTGGGCAGGCGTCTGTCCTATTTGGTGAGCAACTCGTGATTTCTCTGTCACCTTCTTTGGTGTAGCACCGGGCCTGCCAACTGCTGTTGGTGTGCTAGTCGGCTTGGGAACTGTACACTCCGCTGCGCGGTGACCCGGCCGGTTGCAACGGAAACACCGGAATATGGGTTTAGGGCGCACATTGCTCGCTGGTGCCTGATTGGTGCTGTCCCTGGGCTGTTCCTGGTTCCGGCAGGGCTGTGGCCGTTCCTCACGTGTTCCGGGAAATTCCCTCAACCCGACGTCTAACTCCACAGCTGCCTTAAACCATTCGGAAAGGCGCCCTACGATCCCTCTGACCACACATGCCCGGCGTAAGTCAATATCTAGCCCAGCTCGAAAGTGATGGACCAACAGACGATCTGGCCACGACCTAAGCCTCCCTGCTACTTTTTGGAATTCGCGTGTATAATCTTGCACTGGTCTGCCCCGTTGTCGCAGGCCGAACAGCTGTGCCTCTGCCCGTTGTATGCGGGTTGAATCCTCAAACCTGATTTTCAGGGCATCTAGAAATAGACCTATATCAGCCAATTCTCTGGCATGATCGCTATATAGGTCAGCAGCTCAGGCGGCAGCTTCTCCCTGCAAGCTAGCTGTCAGTGCAACCACCATTGCCCAATTAGACGGATATAGGGTGGTGAAACGATCCAAATGGCTGAGCACATGACTCAAAAACACAGCCAGTCGGTCTGGATCACCATCAAAGGTGAGTGCAATGGGAGGTGGATTCCACATCACAGCTTGGGGCCAAGGGGCTGGCACCTGATCTCCCTATGGGATGTTTTCTGGAGGCAACATGGATCGACCTCCTGAGCCTGCTGGTCCCGCCCCTTGCCTGACCGGAGCCGTCGGCGGGACTCTGGCCCCTCGTGCCTCCTGCCTGTACTGGGAGCGTTCAGCTGTGCCCTGTCTCGCCAAGGGGTCCTGTAGGGAAAAGCGGCTACTTGGCTGTAATTTGAGCTTTGGACTCACCAATTGAAAACGAGAGGAGTCAGATGTTCTGCGCGCCCCTGGGGCAACTCTAGATTGGGGAAGAAGACTAGCGGGAGCTGAATAACCCTGTTCTCCATATTGATCTCTAAGAACGTCCAATGTGTCTTGCCCCGGAGCCGTGGAATAGCTCCATTCCTCTTCATCGTCCCCAGTCCCCCGGCGTTCTCTCCAACCACTCAAACTCGGCGCCAACCCTCGTTCCCCACTCTCCTCGGGATGCCGCAGTGCAGGACTTAGCCACCATTCTCCATCTGAAGCTGTGGTTCCTCGTTGTTTCGCCCCAGCCTCCGCGATCCCAGGAACTTGTGGCTTCTCCTTTGGCCGAACGACCTGCTGAGGTTCTCCTGCTTCAACGACTGCCGGGACCTCCAACTGCTCGGCGGGTTCTACCGACTCCTCCTCCAATGGATCCACCCCCTGTGTCCCCTCCGCCATTACGCCGAATAGTCGATTGGCTTCGGGGTGAGTGCTAACTTACTATCAGAACGTCCTAGCTGCGCTTCGTAAAAGCCAAGAGACAGGAACGTTGCAGCATCCAACAAGTTTAATGCACTATGTTGAAACAAAGTGCCCTAAATACATCACACCACCACGCCCAGAGCACACACCCCAATTACCGGTCATAATTAGATTCCACCCGTGCCGCACCCAATAACCTCCCATGATTAAACCCCACCCGCACCACGCCCCATCCCAGCTAACACCCATACCCCATCAATACATTGATTCCAAGTGTTGCGTTCACACTGTTCCCATCCCAAATGTAACAGTAACCCCAACAGACTTAACCTCATTCCGCTCTACCACCCATCTCCCTGTCCCAGCGTCCAAGCTTGTCAGACCCAGCGACCCTAGCCATGTCAGTAACGAAACCATGTCTCTTCAATTCGGCCCCTCTCATGGCATAGCAGCTGTCCGGGTGTTTTCTGTCGACGTCAGATGGTCACATGACCTGCTCGGTTACCGCTCCGGAAATCCCAGCGCCAACTCCATAGCTGTCATGGTGGTGCAGCCCACGAAGCCACCGGACCTGGCTGGGAGCACGTGGAACATCCGCTGGAACATTCCGAACTGGTAACGGGACTATCGGAAGGTGGGTAGCACGCTGGGTCTGACAGAGAGAAGCAACCTAGAACTAAGGACAGTTAATCAGTGGAACAACCTGCCTCCAGAAGCGGTGAATGCTCCAACACTGGAAGTTTCTAAGAAGAGACCGGACAACCATTTGTCTGAAATGGTATAGAGTCACTATCTTGTGAAAGAGAAAGGAATGTGTATTGTCATTGCATTGGGTCATCCTACTTCCTGGATCTGCAGGGGTGAAATTCCCAGTGGGGAGAATAAATAGAGTGAGCAGCCCAGGTGTGGGGCAGACGGCATCACCATGTCTTCTGGAAGTCTTCTTCTCCTGCTGGGACTCCTCACCCTCTGGGCAGAGCTGACCCCCATCTCCGGCCAGGACCGTCCAAGTGAGTTTCCAGAATGATCTTGAAACCTTTTTCTGGGAGGGGTTGAAGTGATCAGAGGGCAGAGTTCTCCCCCAGGGAGGGAAAACCAAGACCCCCAGTCTAGAACCTCTGGCTTGGTGAAGCTACTTTTTGGAAGGTTCTTGAGATGGTAGTTGGGTGTCAGCTGAAGAGGAGACAGAAAGAGAAATGCAGTTTTAGGGGAAGACTCTCCTATTCTCACTCAAGGCAGATTAATACAGGATAATATTTGCAGCTCAGGGTTGACATGAGGGATCCTTGGTGCTCTCTGAGCTTGCTTCTTTTCTTGTGGACTTCTCATGATCCCAACTAGGTAACATCATCAGGGCTCATGTGGATGTTCCCTTTTTTCAGTGATGAAATGTCTTCAAAACACTACCCAACATCCAAGCTTAGAAAGCACCAAAGACCCAAACAGGATCCATCATTCAGCCATCTAGTCTGACCCTCCCCCAGAGCAGGAAACCAAATTAATACATCTTAGGTGTTCGCAGACTGAGCATGCTAAGAGGGCACCAGGTTGGGGAAGTGAGTTGAAGACTTCTGGGCTAGCCAATCGAATAACGTCCCTCCTTCGATTTGTCACAGAGTTTTGTTATCTTCCTGCTGAAACTGGACCATGTAAAGCCAAAATGCCTCGCTTCTACTACAACCAGGCTTCAAACCAATGTCAACCGTTTATTTACGGTGGATGCAAGGGGAACGACAACAATTTTAAGACCCTGGATCAATGTCGCTACACCTGTGTTGGTAAGTGGAGAAGGAGCTGCGGACGGACTGTTTGAATACAAGAGAATATTCGCGATTCGGAATTGAACTGTGGGGTCCTGGGCGCTTTCTAAGCTCAGCTGTTTCACAGAATCGCAGAATCAGAATTGGAAGAGACCTTGAAGGTCATCCACTCTAACCCTCTGCTGTCTTGTAAACGTTTCATGACCCAGATAGGTAACAACTTCAGGGCTAGGAGGGAATAAGATTTGCTCGCTATTTATATCTAAAAGAACCGTAGTGGCGCAATGGTTCGAATGCAATATTGCAGCCAGGAGTTCAAGTCTGCCCAGCTCAAGGTTGACTCAGCCTTCCATTCTTCCAAGGTTGGTAAAATGAGGCCCCAGATTGTTGGGGGCAAGATACAAAATATTGTAAACTGCCCAGAGAGGGCTGTAAAGCACAATGGAGCAGTATACCAGTCTTAGGTGCTATGGTTATTGCTGTATCTAGTGGTTTCCTTTGCCAGTGTTGATGGGCTGCGTTTTCTCCTTGGTAGGTCCTTGATTAGGATATAGTTTTCTGCTTGGCTCTTTGTCTCTGCTTATTTGGGGGTGGTATAACTTGTCCCCTCTGCTGTATGCAGTCCCAGGACTACCAAGGACCCAGCCCAGAATTAGCCCATGTGTGTGTGTGTGTGTGTGTGTGTGTGTGTGTGTGTGTGTGTGTGTGCTGAGTGGCCCAGCTAAGAACGTCAACCTCACTCCTTGTAGCAATTCTGAATTTCGCTTAAGAATTCTGGGTAACTGGCAAGAGACCCAAGGAAAGAGGACTTCTCTTGGTATCCAGAGGGGGAGTTGTAACTTTCCCCCTCTGTTTTGGGGGAGGGGGCTGCAGGACTGTGCAAAGCCAGCAGAGAAAGCAGAATTCCAGTATTTGAGGGGCTGGCACAAGGAAGAGGGGGTCAACCTATTCTCCAAAGCAACAGAGGGCAGGAGGAGAAATGATGGTTGGAAACTGACCAAAGAGAGAAGCAATCTGGAATTAAGGAGGAACTGCCTAACAGGGAAGACAATTAATCAGTGGAACAGCTTGCCACTAGAAATCGTGGGCATTCGATCACAGAGGTTTTTAAGAAGAGGCTAGATATTCACTAGACAGTCGGTGTAGGTTCTCTTTGTTGAGCGGGGGACTATACTAGAAGACCTCTAAGGTCCCTTCCAGCTCTATTCTATTCTATTCTATTCTATTCTATTCTATTCTATTCTATTCTATTCTATTCTATTCTATTCTATTCTATTCTACAATCTGTTATTCCTATTCTATTCTAGTCTAGTCTAGTCTAGTCTAGTCTAGTCTAGTCTATTTCTATTTTATTCTATTCTAATCTATTCCATTCCATTCCACTCCACTCTACTCTACTCTATACTCTACTCTACTCTGTAACTCTATTCTATTCTATTCTATTCTATCCTATCCTATCCTATCCTATTCTATTCTATTCTATTCTATTCTATTTCTATTTTATTCTATTCTAATCTATTCCATTCCATTCCACTCCACTCTACTCTACTCTATACTCTACTCTACTCTGTAATTCTATTCTATTCTATTCTATTCTATTCCTAATTGTAATTGTAATTGTAATTCTATTCTATTCTATTCTATTCTATTCTATTCTATTCTATTCTATTCTATTTCTATTTCCACTCCATATTTTTTATTCTATTCTATTCCATTCGATTCTACAATCTATTCTATTCTATTCTATTCTATTCTATTCTATTCTATTCTACTATTCTATTTTTCTATATTCTTTTTTATTTAATTCTATTCTATTCTATTCCATTCCATTCCATTCCACTCCATTCCACTCTACTCTATACTCTACTCTACTCTACTCTGTAATTCTATTCTATTCTATTCTATTCTATTTCTATTCTATTCTATTCTAATCTATTCCATTCCATTCCACTCCACTCTACTCTACTCTATACTCTACTCTACTCTATAATTCTATTCTATTCTATTCTATTCTATTTCTAATTGTAATTGTAATTGTAATTGTAATTCTATTCTATTCTATTCTATTCTATTCTATTCTATTCTATTCTATTCTATTCTATTCTATTCCATTCCATTCCATTCCATTCCATTCTATTATTGTAATTCTAATTCTAATTCTACTCTACTCTACTCTACTCTACTCTACTCTACTCTACTCTACTCTACTCTACTCTACTCTACTCTATTCCATTCCATTCCATTCTAATTCTAATTCTATTCTATTCTTTCCCTGGAATCCCTTCCGGATGGGGAAGGAATAAAGCCCACAAGGGCTTCCCATTTGCTAGAAACGGGAGGTGTACTTTCCCGTTCCTAAGTCAAGAGAGAGGAGCCCAGGTATAAAGTCCAGCTCAGGGTCCTGAGAGGTTGATCCCAGAAGGAAATGGCTGGGCTGTGGTGGGAAGGTCTCGGAGGTAGGATCCTGCTCCAGCTAGTTGCTTTCAAATATATCTCTAATAGTTCCTTCTGCATCTGGACTCCCTCTTTGGTCAAAGAAGGGCTCTTTTGAAAGCCGCTTAGGAATTGCTAGCAGTTCAGAAATTATAAAAATCAGAAAGTTTCAGCTACCCACAGCAAAACAGACCAACTACAAGTTACTACACTAATAAACTAAAACCAGAGCATTCAGTTTTTCTGCTTCCCCATCAGCTTTTTTCTTTTCTTTTCTTTTCTTTTTTGATCCACGCTTGTTTATTTTGGCTTGTCTTACCAACTTTCTTCTTTCTTGTTATTTAACACTGAAGAGGCCCCCAAAAGGCTGGACTTGAAGATCTCCAAGGTCCCTTCCAACAATGTTATTTTAATTCTAATTCTTCTAAAAAACCCAACACAATCCTAGGCTGCATCAACAGAGGGACAGAAGTATTAGTATCACTTTATAATGCCCTGATAAGGCCACACCTGGAATCCTGCATCCAGTTTTGACCACCACGATATAAAAAAGATGTTGAGACTCTAGAACAGGGTGTCAAACCGCCGGCCTACGGGCCAGATGCGTCATGCCGAAACCACACCCACCCCAGCTCCGGCAATGGGGGAAAAAGTTGCAATACATTGCGACACATCACATAACGTGGTGAGTTTGACACCCCTGCTCTAGAAAAAGAGCAGAGAAGAGCAACAAAGATGATCAGGGGACTGGAGGCTAAAACATAGGAGGAACGGTTGCTGGAATTGGGGATGTCTAGTTTTTTTTTTTTTATTGAAAAGTTTTACAAAAGTTTACAACAAAACAACCCCCCTCCCCCTCCCACACTTCCCAGAGCTGAATACAGGGTTACAAATATGACAATCATAATCTAAATAACATTAACCAACTATATAAAAACCAAATCCATAATACACTTTAACTCCCTTTTAACATAAAATAAACAAATTCTAAATAAGCATAATACATAAACTAATATCCTAATTCTTAAACAATACGATATAATAAAAATTCCACTATAATAAACTAATAATAATAATAATAATAATAATAATCATTATTCAAAAAGTAAATGAAACTTTTTATTCCCATATTTATTTTGAATATAGTCTATCCATCTTCTCCAAACCGAAATATATCTTTCTTGTGAATAGTCCTTCAAATAAGCAGAAATTTTCACCATTTCTGCTAAATTAGACACCTTAAGAATCCATTCTTCCATAATGGGCAAAGAATCTTTCTTCCAATATTGCCCGACCAATAATCTTGCAGTTGTTATAAGATTCAACATCAAATTAATTTCTTTAACATCACAATCTTCAATAATGCCTAACAGAAATAATTGTGGCGTAAACTTTATCTTTCTCTTAAAAATCTTTTGAATGTTCCACCAAATCTTAATCCAAAAGGCTTTTATATTTCTACAAGTCCACCAGATATGAAAATAAGTTGCATCTAAACTACCGCATCTCCAACATTTGGGCTGTAGATTAGGATACATATAGGACAACTTTTGTGGGTCCAGATGCCACCTATAAAACATTTTATAAAAATTTTCTCTTAAATTTTGAGCTTGAGTAAATTTTACATTTCTAACCCAAATTGTCTCCCATGTATCTAATAGAATTGGTTCTTGAATATTTTGAGCCCACTTGGGATGTCTAGTTTAATGAAGAGAAGGATAAGGGGGGACATGATAGCAGTGTTCCAATCTCTTGGGGGCTGCCCCAAAGAAGAGGGAGTCAAGCTATTCTCCAAAGCGCCTGAAGGCAGGACAAGAAGCAATGGATGAAAACTAAATCAGGGAGAGAAGCAACCTGGAACTAAGGAGAAATTTCCTGACAGTCAGAGCAATTAACCAGTGGAACAACCTGCCTCCAGAAGCTGAGGGTGCTTCAATACTGAAGGTTTTTAAGAAGAGATTTTACTCTAGAGTTAGTTAGAGTTAGAGTTAAAGTTAGAGTTAGAGTTAGAGTTAGATGATGGGGGGAGGAATGTGCATGAGAGTTTAGCTAGACATAACAATACTGGACCTAGTGTGAGAACCAAGGTTATTGAAATAGGAGATGATAAGAATTGGCAGGCTGGGGAACTGGAGGGAAAACCTGCATTTTAAGCTAATTGGGGAATGTGATTTATGACTGTTAATTGGAGGAAGGAATTGTGCTTTGATACTATGTGCTCAAGGGAGGGAAATCCAGTTTTTGGCTTCGACTGTGTTAGTGCTGATACTATCCTTCTCCAGTAAAGATTCTTTAAGGTAAACAATGCTTCAAAGTTCTTTGAAGAGTTTCATCTGTCGGAACCATGGCACTAGAATTCTATTCTGTTCTATTCTATACCAGACAAATTATCAAACAGAAAATAAGGCCCTAACCAAGGATCCACCAACCCCGCTTGCTGGAGAGTTAGGTTCCCAGCTGAGTCTGGGTGCTGCTCGTTTCCTGTTAGTATCCTGAACATCCTGGTTTTCTGGATGCCTCCCTACTTCCTCACCTGCTAATCACTTTCACCCCTGGCCTTCATGTTGCAAAACAGATGGAACTGGCTAAGCCCCAGCTATGACCGTAACATGCAATGGCTTTAGTCAAGGTACACTTTGTAATTCCAATGTGCAAACATGTGGATCCGGGAAGGAGCAGCAGCCTCAGGCTCACCCACTCTGCCCTGCACAAAGTCTGGTTGCAAACACGATGGGCTTCCATTGATAAAGATCTGGGTTATCTGCCCCACCTATTTGTCCCATCCAGGGAAAAACTAACAGTTGTGATGTGTTGAGAAAGGTATTTTGGCAGCTGTCCATTTCCCTTGCTTCTTCAATGGGCCTTCTGGCTTCCTGAAAACAGGACTTAAATACCCATCCCTCCAGCCCCAGCGCACATTCCCCCTGAACCAGCACCATGAAGGCTGTGCACGGCCTCCTTCTGCTTCTGGGCCTCCTCTTCCTCTTGACGGAGCTGCCCCCTTCGATGGGACAAGTGTTAGGTAAGGGGGGGCACCAACCCCAATACAGCAAATTTTGGCAACCTCACAGCCGCTCTTATAACTTTATTCTTTCCAAGGGCTTCATCTTGCTGATCCTGGAGGCTTCATTTGCTTTTCCTGACAGCTCTGCAGATTGCCCGGCCCATGAAGCAAGAGCCATCAGATACAGTAACAGAGTTGGAAGGGATCTTGGAGGTCTTCTAGTCCAACCCCCTGCTCAGGCAGGAAACCCTATACCATTTCTGACAAATGGCTGTCCAGTCTCCTCTTAAAAACTTCCAGTGTTGGAACCTTCACAACTTCTGGAGGCAGGTAGTTCCACTGGTTAATTGTTCTAACTGTCAGGAAATTTCTTCTTAGTTCTAGGCTGCTTCTCTCCTTGATGAGTTTCCATCCGTTGCTTCTTGTCCTGCCTCCGGGTGCCTTAGAGCAGGGGTCCTCAACCTTGACAACTTTAAGAATTCTGGGAGTTCAAGTCATCAAGTCTTAAAGTTGCCAAGGTTGAGGACCCCTGCCTTAGAAGGCAAGAAGCAATGGATGGAAGCTAATCAAGGAGAGAAACAACCTGGAATTAAGGAGGAATTTCCTGACAACAATCAGCGAATGAAATGAGAGAATTAATGGGTGGGGGCAGGGCAAGGGAAGTGCCAGGTGGAAGGAATCAGGACCATGGGTTAGGATGCACATAGATAATTGATTCAAGTCCATCAACGAGAACCTGGTCAACTCAAGTTCAACAGAGAAGAGCAGCAAAGATGATCAGGGACCTGGAGGCTAAAACATATAAGGAATGGTTGCTAGAATTGG
>JAKSXO010000035.1:748704-753704 GCA_024509115.1 Crotalus helleri | reverse complement strand
TAGATAGATAGATAGATAGATAGATAGATAGATAACCTTTATTGTCATTGTTTTACTGTGGGCACACTGGCACACATTAAAAATGAAATTCTGTTGCTTGCTCTCAAAAGTGTACAAATAACATGCATATAAACATGTGATATACAACATATGGATATACCTACACCCTTGCATATAAATACATGTAAATAATCTGTCCATCCTGAATACATAACGGAAAGAGGAAGTTTGAGAGTTCACAAGATTGAAGCTATATGGAAAAAAATTGTGACTGAATCTGGATGTTCTGCTTTGGATACCACAAAGCCCCCTCCCAAAAGGTAATAAAGAAAAAAGGTCATGAAGAGGATGTGTAGTGTCCCAAACCATCTTGCGGACCCTGCTCAAGCAACACTTATGTGCCATGGATGGGAGGGAGGGAACTGCCAATAATATTTTCTGCTGTCCTCACCACTCTCTGCACCGCCTTCCTGTCTGAAGCAGGGATGCTTCCAAACCAGACTGTGATGCTGCATGACAGGATGCTCTCGATCGTCCCTCTGTAGAAAGTGGTCAGGACAGGGGAAGGAAGATGTGCTATTCTCACACGACGCAGAAAATGCAGGCGCTACTGTGCCCGCTTCACCAGTGTCTCGCTGTTGAGCGACCAAGGGGGCTCAGTTGTACGCTGAACAATTAAAAGAGGTAGATATATTTAGCCTAATAGGAATAGGAATATTCTGTAGTGGCCAGGTATGATTGGACACACAAGGAATTTGTCTCTGGTGCAAATTCCTTGTGTGCAAATAATGAAGAGAAAGCTCAGGGGAGACCTGACTTCCATTCCTTGAAGGGGTGTCATGGGGAAGAGGGGGTTGATTGATCATTTCCCCAAGAACCTGGGGGTGGGACAAGAAGCAATGGGTGGAAGCTCCTCAGACAAAGACCCAACATGGCAGAAGGGGACAACTTGATGCAGCTGATTTGCCCTAGCCAACTCCTGGTGGGACAACTCACTGCAGACACAATTCAACTCAAGAGAAGGACAAGTGAATTGCAGTGGGCCTTGTCTTGCTTTAGGTTTGAACCCTCTCAAATATGCCAGCATCTGAAGGACAGCCCCAAAGAGGAGGGGGTCAGCTTATCTTCCAAAGCATCAGCGGGCAGGACAAGAAACAATGGATGGAAACTAAACAAGGAGAGACCCCAAAGCTGCTGCTGCTGCTGCCGCTTCTTCTTCTTCTTCTTCTTCTTCTTCTTCTTCTTCTTCTTCTTCTTCTTCTTCTTCTTCTTCTTCTTCTTCTTCTTCTTCTTCTTCTTCTTCTTCTTCCTCTTCCTCTTCCTCTTCCTCTTCTTCTTCTTCTTCTTCTTCTTCTTCTTCTTCTTCTCCTCCTTCTCCTTCTCCTCCTTCTTCCTCCTCCTCCTCCTCCTTCTTCTTCATTCTGATATTAGAAGTCCTTGAGGCTGGAGTGAGACAGAGCATGGTCTCCCAGCAGTCCAGCGGTAATCAGCATTGAATTGTCCATGGCAGATCTTAACTTCAAAGTGCATCATGCATAAAAGAAAGAAAAATCAGCCATGAACGGATACATGAACTACATTGACACACCTTTCCAAAGAGGCAATAGAAAACCTAAGAAGGAAACAAAAAGACCAGAATGCATCCTTTCTAGCAGCTGACACCGAGATAAGCAGGAAACACCAGGTGGAAGCTGGTCAGAGGGAGAAGCAACCTGGAACTGAGGAAGAATTTGCTCACAGTGAGAACAATTAACAGCTTTGCCTTTAGAAGTTCTGGGTGCTTCATCAATGAAGGTTTTTGAGAAGAGACTGGACAGCCATTTGTCTGGAATGGTAGAGGGTCTCCTGCTGGAGCAAGGGGCTGGACTATAAGGCCTCCAAGGTCCCTTCTTATGGATTCTGTTCTATTCTGTTCTATTCTTATTCTTCTATTCTACTTTCTATTCTACTCTACTCTACTCTACTCTACTCTACTCTACTCTACTCCACTCCACTCCACTCCACTCCACTCCACTCCACTCCACTCCATTCCATTCCATTCCATTCTATTCTATTCTATTCTATTCTATTCTATTCTATTCTATTCTATTCTATTCTATTCCATTCCATTCCATTCCACTCCATACTATCTTCTATTCTATTCTATTCTATTCTATTCTATTCTATTCTATTCTATTCTATTCTATTCTATTCTATTCTATTCTGTATATTCTATTCCATTCCATTCCACTTCATACTATCTTCTATTCTATTCTATTCTATTCTATTCTATTCTATTCTATTCTATTCTATTCTGTATATTCTATTCCATTCCATTCCATTCCACTCCATACTATCTTCTATTCTATTCTATTCTATTCTATTCTATTCTATTCTATTCTATTCTATTCTATTCTATTCTATTCTATTCTATTCTGTATATTCTATTCCATTCCATTCCATTCCACTCCATACTATCTTCTATTCTATTCTATTCTATTCTATTCTATTCTATTCTATTCTATTCTATTCTATTCTATTCTATTCTATTCCATTCCATTCCATTCCATTCTATTGTTATTTTACTCTTCTGTTCTATTTCATACTCTATTCTATTCTATTTTCTGTTCTATTCTATTCTATTTTATTTCAGACAAATTATCAAACAGAAAATAAGGCCCTAACCAGGGATCCACCAACCCCGCTTGCTGGAGAGTTGGATTCCCAGCTGAGGCTGGTGTTTCTCACTTCCTGTTAGTATCCTGAACATCCTGGTTTTCTGGATGCCTCCCTATTTCCTCACCTGCTAATCACTTTCACCCCTGGCCTTCATGTTGCAAAACAGATGGAACTGGCTAAGCCCCAGCTATGACCGTGACATCCAATGGCTTTAGTCAAGGTACACTTTGTAATTCCAATGTGCAAACATGTAGATCCGGGAAGGAGCAGCGGCCCCAGGCTCGCCCGCTCTGCCCTGCACAAAGTCCGGTTGCAAACACGATGGGCTTCCATTGATAAAGATCTGGGTTATCTGCCCCACCTATTTGTCCCATCCAGGGAAAAACTAGCAGTTGTGATGTGTTGAGAAAGACATTTTGGCAGCTGTCCATTTCCCTTGCTTCTTCAGTGAACCTTCTGGCTTCCTGAAAACAGGACGTAAATACCCATCCCTCCAGCCCCAGCACACATTCCCCCTGAACCAGCACCATGAAGGCTGCGCACGGCCTCCTCCTGCTTCTCGGCCTCCTCTTCCTCTTGACGGAGCTGCCCCCTTCGATGGGAGAATTAGGTAAGAGGTGTACCCCCACAGAAACCGGCTCTTATAACTTTACTCTTTCCAAGGGCTTCATCCTGCTGATCCCGGAGGCTTCATCTGCTTTTCCTGACAGCTCTGCCGATTGCCATGAAGCAACAGCCATCAGATACATCAGAACAGAATAACAGAGTTGGAAAGGACCTTGGAGGTCATCTAGTCCAACCCCCTGCTCAGGCCGGAAACCCTATACCCTTTCGGACAAATGGCCATCCAGTCTCTTCTTAAAAACTTCCAGTGTTGGAGCATTCACTGCTTCTGGAGGCAGGTAGTTCCACTGGCTGATTGTTCTCTCTGTCAGGAAGTTTCTCCTTAGTTCCAGGTTGCTTCTCTCCTTGATGAGTTTCCATCCGTTGCTTCTTGTCCTGCCTTCAGGCGCTTTGGAGAACAGCTTGACTCCCTCTTCTTTGGGGCAGCCCTCCAAATACCTTAACCCTGCTATCCTGTCCCCCCTCGTCCTTCTCAAGCTGGCTGAGATGAAACGGCCTTTTCTGAACTTCCACAGAGGTTCAAGATCTGAAGCCCCTTCGAAGCAAATTGAGACAACCGAAGCCCGTGATTTACATGACCTCACAAATAAGAAGTGGGAATGTTACGGTGCTGCATTATGACATTATTTTCCATGAACTTAAACTGGGAATTATTCTGTTTTTGCATACAATAGGCGCCCCAGGGAAAGTTTCAGGGAGGGCTGATTAAGGTCCCCCTCCTTTGGGAGAGCTGGGACAAGCGCCGGTTGATTGTTCTGGTCTTTTTATTTCTTTCTACAACAACGTTGGGTATGTCTAGTTTAGCGAAGAGAAGGACGAGAGGTGACATGATAGCAGTGTTCCAATATCTCAGGGGCTGCCATAAAGAAGAGGGAATCAAGCTATTCTCCAAAGCACCTGAAGGCAGGACAAAAAGCAACGGGTGGAAACTAATCAAGGAAGGAAGCAACCTGGAATCAAGGAGAAACTTCCTGACAGTGAGAACAATTAATCAACGGAACAACCTGCCTCCAGAAGTTGTGAATGCTCCAACACTGGATGTTCTTAAGAAGAGACTGGACAGCCATTTGTCCGAAATGGTGTAGGGTCTCCTGCTTGGGCAGGGGGTTGGACTAGATGACCTCTAAGGTCCCTTCCAACATTATTATTATTATCGATCATCACACAGTCAGCCAGATGTTCAGACTGGATTTGGCATTTTGTCTACCTATCGAGTCCTTATCCAGGACCTGGGATAGGCAGATGTGGATGTTTGATGGTATTACAGATATCGTCGCAGGATGGAAGCAGTTCCTAATAAGGCTGCCTTTTGCAATTGACTAATAGCGAATTTGTCAATGCCAATGGTGTTCAAGTGGTGCTCCAGTTGTTTTGGGATTGCACCCAAGGAGCCTATGACTATTGGTACTACCCTTGCTTGCTTTTGCCACAGTCTTTCTATTTCTATTTGTAGGTCTTTGTATTTTGTTATCTTCTCCGGTTCTTTCTCTTCTATTCTGCTGTCTCCAGGCACTGCCACGTCCACTATCCAGACTTTTTTGTCTTTCTTATTGACAATTGTTAAGTCCGGGGTGTTATGTTGCAGGTGCTTATCTGTTTGAATTCTGAAGTCCCAGAGCAGTTTAACTTTATCATTTTCTATGACTTTCTCTATTTTATGATCCCACCAGTTCTTGCTTGCAGGCAAATGATATTTTTTGCAGATCTTCCAATGCACC
>JAKSXO010000035.1:703704-743704 GCA_024509115.1 Crotalus helleri | reverse complement strand
GACTGAATGTTGGAAAATGGAACGATTTTTACACACAGAGACACACACACAGAGACACACACACATGTATATAATATACATAGGCCAAAGCAGATCCTAAGAACTAAAATCATGCGTCCTAAAGAGCCGCTCACCAACGGTGAGCAATCTTCTATAGCAGTGGTTCTCAACCTGGGGGTCGGGACCCCATTTGGGGTCAAACGACCATTTCACGGGGGTCGCCAAACAAGGCTGTCCGCCATTTTTCCCCCTTTTCTTTGGCCATGCCCCTGGCACCCGGTGATGTATAAGTGGTTGGGGGTCACCACAACATGGGGAACTGTATTATGGGGTCGCGGCATTAGGAAGGTTGAGAATCACTGTTTATAGCAGTGTTTCTCAACCTTGACCATTTTAAGGCATGTGGACTTCAACTCCCAGAATTCCACAGCCAGCAATGCTGGCTGTGGAATTCTGGGAGTTGAAGTCCACATGCCTTAAAATGGTCAAGGTTGAGAAACACTGGTTTATAGAATCAACTGCAGGAACTGCCCCTGCAATTATGTTGGGGAAACAGCCAGAAGGCTCAGGACTAGGGTCCACGAACGTGAACTGGCGATTAAAAGGCAGGAGCAGCGCTCGCAAGTGTGGGCTCACATGGCCAATTTGAACCATACATTCAATCTGGAAAACGCACAGGCCATACCTCGTGAGACCGCTAAGGGTGGCCGCCTTTTCAAAGAAGCCTGGCTTTCAGATGAAAACGCCATCAACCGGGACATAGACCTCCTACCGGCATACCGGCATGGAATTGGGTAGGTCTAGTTTAATGAAGAGAAAGACGAGGGGGGACATGATAGCAGTGTTCCAGTATCTCAGGGGCTGCCCCAAAGAAGAGGGAGTCAAGCTATTCTCCAAAGCGCCTGAAGGCAGGACAAGAAGCAACGGATGGAAACTCATCAAGGAGAGAAGCAACCTAGAATTAAGGAGAAACCTCCTGACGGTTAAAACAATTAACCAGTGGAACAACCTGCCTCCAGAAGCGGTAAATGCTCCAACACTGGAGGTTTTTAAGAAGAGACTGGACAGCTATTTGTCCGAAATGGTGTAGGGTTTCCTGCATGAGCAGGGGGTTGGACTAGATGACCTCCAAGGTCCCTTCCAACTTTACCACTACTACTACTATTATTATTACTATTATTATTACCAGACCCTTAGAAAGTGGGAGAGTCAACGTTGCAATCCACAGAGCAGATGGCCACCCCTCACCGTGCAAAAGCAAGATCATGATTTTGCAAATGAGGAAACTGTGATCCCTAGGGAAGACAGCAAACCAGAAAAAGGAGAGGGGGGGGCAGGGAACATTACAACGAGATAGCAACAGGCAAGACTGGAGTGACAGGGCTATGGGTGAGGCAGTAACAGCTGCTGAGGGAGGGGACGAGAAACCAACGATGTGTCAAGATCAGGTGTGGAAAACGGACGCACGGAAGCAGCTCGGAAGGAGAGAGAAAAAAAGGGGGGGAGAATAATGAGCAGGAAGATCTTAACATCATTTTTTTATGATATGGTGACCAAAATCGGCTGCAGTGTTCCAGGTGTGGCCTCACTAGGGTTTTATAAAGCAGTACGAATACTTTGTGTGATCTTGATTCTATGCCTCTGTTTATACAATCCAGGATTGTGTTAGCTTTTTTGGCTGCTGCTGCTGCTGCACATTGCTGGCTCATAGTCAAATGATCGTCCACTAGGACTCCAAGGTCCCTCTCCCAGTGGCTGTTTTTGAGCCAGGTCTTGCCCAATCTGTACCTATACCTTTGATTTTTCCTGCCTAAATGTAAAACTTTGCTTTTCTCCACATTAAATATCATTTTGTTGGATAGGGCCCATTGTTCAAGTTTGCCAAGATCTTTTTGGATCCTGAGCTTGTCTTCCAGGGTGTTGGCTACTCCGACCAGTTTGGTGTCCTCTGCAAATTGGATGAGTTCCCCTTCAATTCCCTCCTCTAATCCATTGATGAAGACATTAAAGAGTTTACTGGACCTAAGACGGATACTTGTGGTGCCCACTGCTTACTTCCCTCCATGTGGATGTGGTGTCATTGAGGACTACTCATTCAGTACTGTTTGCCAGCCAGCTACAGATCCATCTGATGGTGATGTTGTCTATTCCACCTTTTTCTAGCTTACCAAGGAGTAGGTTGTGGTCTACTTTGTTGAATGCCTTACTGAAATCTAAGTATACTATGTCCACTGCATTTTGCTGGTCTAGTAGTTTAGTCACTTTATCAAAGAATGAAATAAGATTGGTTTGGCATGATCTGTTTTTAACAAACCTGTGCTGGCTACTAGTTATAACTTTGTTTGCTTCTAGTTGTGCTAGTTGTTTTATATATATATATATATAAAACAAAGTCCTATTGTTTTTTGAAAAGCTCCTTTGGGACAACCATGACCTGGATGATGGAGCATCTCCATGAACCAGAGAGGCTGAGATGCAGAGGGAGAGAGAACAAGGAAAGATCCCTGATGGGCCAATCTTAGAGAAAGGAGGCCCAGACTGTGTGAACAGGTAAAGGGAATTACAGAATTACAGAGCTGGAAGGGACCTTGCAGGTCATCTAGTCCAACCCTCTCTTCAAGCAGGAGACCCCTACACCATTCCAGACAAATGGTTGTACAATCTCTTCTTGAAAATCTCCAGAGATGAGGTTTTCCAGCATCTACAACTTCTGGAGGCAGGTTGTTCCACTGGTTAATTGTTCTCCCTGTCAGGAAGTTTCTCCTTAGTTCCAGGTTGCTTCTCTGGTTAGTTTCCATCTATTATTCCCCTTGTCCTGCCTTCGGGTGCTTTGGAGAATAGCTTGACTCCCTCTTCTTTGGGGGAGCCCCTGAGATACTGGAAGGCTGCTATCATGTCCTCCCTCATCCTTCTCTTCATTCAGCTAGACATCCCCAATTCCAGCAACCGTTCCTTATGTGTTTTAGCCTCCAGTCCCCTAATCGTCTTTGTTGCTCTTCTCTGCATTCTTTCTAGAGTCTCAGCATCTTTCAAGAAGTTCAAGCAATTGGATAATTGGATTAAAGTTTCCTGGGTGGATGGTTTTGCAGCCTCTGCTTGAACCCCCCACCCCCCAGTAAAAGGAAGCCCATTGTATTGGCTTCGTTGTCCAACTCTTCTAGCAATGAGGATTTCCCCCCCCCTCAGTCCATTGATTCTGCTTCCTGTAACTCACACCCCCTTTCACTCTCTGGAATGAGAGAGAACAGGTCTTCATAGATTTTAAGTGTTTGAGGAAGCTGCAATTCCTGCAGCTGTTCTTCGTATCTTTTTATATCCAGTCCCCTGATCACATGAGGTATTAATACCACTTTACAAGGCCTTGGTAAGGACACACTTGGAATACTGCATCCAGTTTTGGTCACCACGATGTAAAAAAGATGCTGAGACTCTAGAAAGAGTGCAGAGAAGAGCAACAAAGATGATCAGGGGACTGGAGGCGAAAACATATAAGGAACGGCTGCTGGAATTGGGGATGTCTAGTTTAATGAAGAGAAGGATGAGGGGGGACATGATAGCAGCGTTCCAGTATCTCAGGGTCTGCCCCAAAGAAGAGGGAGTCAAGCTCTTCTCCAAAGCGCCTGAAGGCAGGACAAGAAGCAACAGGTGTAAACTAACCAAAGAGAGAAGCAACCTGGAACTAAGGAGAAACTTCCTGACAGTTGGAACAATTAACCAGTGGAACTACCTGCCTCCAGAAGCGGTGAATGCTCCAACACTGGAAGTTTTTAAGAAGAGACTGGACAGCCATTTGTCCGAAATGGTATATAGGGTTTCCTGTCTGAGGAGGGGGTTGGACTAGATGACCTCCAAGGTCCCTTCCAATATTATTATTATTATCTTTGTTGCTCTTCTCTGTACTCTTTCCAGAGTCTCAACATCATTTTTTGTAAGGTGGTGACCAAAAACAGGATGCAGGATTCCAAGTGATGGTTCGCTGCCCAGGGATCCTGTTAGGCTCTTTTGTCTTCCCATTTTGATGCTCTGGGACACGGCACGTTATGTTTCCCTTGCGTCGGGTCAGAGAATAATGGCATCCGATGGCTGTCAATGCACAGATTCAACTGCCAGCTCGAGCCGTTGAGACAAACAAAGTGTTCCAGGACACAATCAGATCTGTATCAGGTGCCCAAAGGATCCTAGACCTCATCGGTGCAAAGCCACCACAATGCCCGTGGCAGAACAAAGCGGCCCATTGTGTCCAAAGGACAAGCTGGCTGGTTCTTCACACATAAGGCTATCCCCAGAGCGAGGTGGGATCAGGGACTCCCTGCTCCAGATTCAGCGTTACGCTAGCAGGCCAAAAAGACAATCCGGTGGGACCTCAGCAGGGAGATGCATGTCCAAAGAGCATGTTGGCGTCCATGGCTACTCAGTCAAAAACTCTGCCCTTCTTTCCTCTGATTTGCAGATGGTCTTCTATAGCCAGTAGAAGGAAATCTTTGTAGCTCAGGGTTGAACTGAGGGGTCCTTGGCGGTCTCTGAGCTGGGTGGCTTTCTTGCAGGTGTTTTGTGATCCAACTTGGTAATAAGATTAGTGCTAGACGGAAGTGGGGTTCGAGGAGGAGGAGGAGGAGGAGGAGGAGGAGGAGGAGGAGGAGGAGGAGGAGGAGGAGGAGAAGGAGGAGAACTGTGTGGTCCTTGATGCTCTCTGAGCTTGGCTGTTTTCTTGAGATCAATCTATCAGTGGAAAGGCTTGCCTTCAGAAGTTGTAGAAGACCTCCAAGTTCCCTTCCACTTCTATTCTATTCTATTCTATTCTATTCTATTCTATTCTATTCTATTCTATTCTATTCTATTCTATTCTATTCTATTCTATTCTATTCTATTCTATTCTATTCTATTCCCTAGTTTAGTCTAGTCTAGTCTATATTTTCTATTCTATTCTATACTACTCCATTCCATTCTATTGTTATTCTATTCTATTCTATTCTATTCTATTCTATTCTATTCTATTCTATTCTATTCTATTCTATTCTATTCTATTCTATTCTATTCCTATTCTATTCCATTCCATATTTTCTCTATTCTATTCTATTCTATTCTATTCTATTCTATTCCATATTTTCTATTCTATTCTATTCTATTCTATTCTATTCTATTCTATTCACTATTCTAATCTAGTCTATATATTTTCTATTCTATTCTATTCTATTTTCTATTCCATTCCATTCCATTCCATTCCATATTTTCTCTATTCTATTCTATTCTATTCCATATTTTCTATTCTATTCTATTCTACTCTATTCTATTCTATTCTATTCTATTCTATTCTATTCTATTCTATTCTATTCTATTCTATTTTCTATTCTATTCTATTCTATTCTATTTTCTATTCTATTCTATTCTATTCTATTCTATTCTATTCCATTCCATATTTTCTCTATTCTATTCTATTCTATTCTATTCTATTCTATTCTATTCTATTCTATTCTATTCCATATTTTCTATTCTATTCTATTCTATTCTATTCTATTCTATTCTATTCTATTCCATATTTTCTATTCTATTCTATTCTATTCTATTCCATATTTTCTATTCTATTCTATTCTATTCTATTCTATTCTATTCTATTCCATTGTTATTCTATTTTATTCTATTCACCATAGAGTCCACTCTCAGGCCTTCAACTCAACCCACAGAAGCCTCTGCCCTCCACAACCAGGGTCGGATGTCCTGTGATGCCACTAGAGGCTTTGTCATCCAGTTACTAACCGATGCATCTGTCTGGGACTGGAATCATAACTGCAAGACTTTAGAACAGAATAGAACTGGAAGGGACCTTGGAGGTCTTCTAGTCCAGCCTCCTGCTCAAACAGGAGAACCTACATCACTTTCTTTTTTTTCCACCTTGATTGGAAAACAAGACATCTGCTTTCATCAAAGCCATGTCCCAGTTCCTCTCAGAAGGATTCTTCTCCCTCTCCCCCCTCCTCCCCCCTCCAGCATTATTGTTTGGCTGGGCTGGGCTGGGCTTGAGCATGGAAAAATCACCTTGTGGGATATAAGAAGCCACTTGTGATTGAGGGACAGAGAGAATTGGGACTTGGAAGCACCATGGGACCTTCGGGCCTCCAGCTCTTCCTCTTCTTCTTCTTCTTCCTCTCCACGGGGTGTGCTCTCTTCCCCACCTCCCTGCCAACGGAGACCATCAAGATTCCTATAGGTGAGTAAGGCTACGGTGTCCTTGGTGCTCTCTGAGCTTGGTGGTTTTCTTGCAGACCCCAAGGTGCTTTTTCAAAAGGCAACTGGACTAGACTTTGTTTTTTTTTCCTTGGAGATGTTTCACTTCTTATCCAAAAACAAAAAAAAGAAAAAACAAAGTCCAGTTGCCTTTTTAAAAAAAGAATCTCTGGGACAAGAATAGAATAGAATAGAACAGAACAGAACAGAACAGAACAGAACAGAACAGAACAGAACAGAATAGAATAGAATAGAATAGAATAGAATAGAATAGAATAGAATAGAATAGAATAGAATAGAAAATATGGAATGGGATGGGATGGGATGGGATGGGAAAGGATAGAATAGAATAGAATAGAATAGAATAGAATAGAATAGAATAGAATAGAATAGAATAGAATAGAATAGAATAGAATAGAATAGAATAGAATAGAATAGAATAGAATAGAATAGAATAGAAAATATGGAATGGGATGGGATGGGATGGGAAGGGATAGAATAGAATAGAATAGAATAGAATAGAATAGAATAGAATAGAATAGAATAGAATAGAATAGAATAGAATAGAATAGAAAATATGGGATGGGATGGGATGGGATGGGATGGGATGGGATGGGAAAGGATAGGATAGGATAGAATAGAATAGAATAGAATAGAATAGAATAGAATAGAATAGAATAGAATAGAATAGAATAGAAAATATGGGATGGGATGGGATGGGATGGGATGGGATGGGATGGGATGGGATGGGATGGGATGGGAAGGGATAGAATAGAATAGAATAGAATAGAATAGAATAGAATAGAATAGAATAGAATAGAATAGAATAGAATAGAATAGAATAGAGTAGAGTAGGGTAGGGTAGGGTAGGGTAGGGTAGGGTAGGGTAGGGTAGGTAGAGTAGAGTAGAGTAGAGTAGAGTAGAGTAGAGTAGAGTAGAGTAGAGTAGAATAGAATAGAATAGAATAGAATAGAATAGAATAGAATAGAATAGAATAGAATAGAATAGAATAGAATAGAATAGAATAGAATAGAATAGAATAGAATAGAAAATATGGGATGGGATGGGATGGGATGGGATGGGATGGGATGGGATGGGATGGGAAAGGATAGAATAGAATAGAATAGAATAGAATAGAATAGAGTAGAGTAGAGTAGAGTAGAGTAGAGTAGAGTAGAGTAGAGTAGAGTAGAGTAGAGTAGAGTAGAGTAGAATAGAGTAGAATAGAATAGAATAGAATAGAATAGAATAGAATAGAATAGAATAGAATAGAATAGAAGCTGGAAGGGACCTTGGAGGTCTTCTAGTCCAGCCCCCCGCTCAAGCAGGAGAACCTATACCATCTCAGACAAGTGACTGTCTAGCCTCTTCTTAAAAACCTCCAGGGATGGAGCGCCCACGATTTCTGGAGGCAAGGAGTTCCACTGGTTGATTGTCCTCCCTGTTAGGCAGTTCCTCCTTAATTCCAGCCTGCTTCTTTCTTGGGTCAGTTTCCAACCGTTGTTTCTTGTCTTGCCCTCTGGTGCTTTGGAGTACATTCCTGAAGTTCTCAAAAGATAATCTCTCATTAAAGAAAGATTGAAAAGAAGGAGGGATTTCCTGACAGTAAGAAGGATCAATCAGTGGAAGGGCTTGCCTTCAGAAGTTGTAGTTGCTCCATCCCTGGAAGCGTTTAAGAAAAGACTGGACAGCCACTTGTCTGGAATGGGTCTCCTGCTTAGGCGGGGGGGGGATAGACTAGAAGACCTCCAAGGTCCCTTCCAGCTCTGTTTTGTTCTGTTCTGTTCTGTTCTCCAAAGCACCTGAGGGCAGGAGAAAAAGAAATGGGCAGAAGCCCATTAAAGAGGGATCCAATCTGGAAATAAGAAGGCATTTCCTGATTATTAACCTGTGGAACGACTTGCCTCCAGATGTTGTGGGTGCTCCATTACTGGAGGTTTTCAAAAAATATGACTGGGATGGTCTGAGGAATCCTGCCATGCGCAGGGGTTGGACTAGAAGACCTCCAAGGTCCCTTCCAACTTTATTATTATTATTATTCAATTGTGGGTGCTCCATCACTGAAGACTTTCAAAAAGAGACTGGACAGCCACTCTGGCTGAAATGAAACTGCCGAGGTGTTAGAGTGCAGTACTGCAGGCCACTTTAGCTGACTGTGTTCAGCAGGTCAGCGGTTCAAATCTCACCGGCTCAAGGTTGACTCAGCCTTCCATCCTTCCGGGGTAGGTAAAATGAGGACCCAGATTGTTGGGGGCAATGTAAATATATATATACATTGCTTACTGGTGTACACTGCTTAGAGAGTGCTTGCACTTAAAGCGGTATATAAGTCTCATAAATAAATAAATAAAATAAATGAGGGGGCCATAGTTCCCCCATGCTGGCTCAGGAATTCTGGGAATTGAAGTCCACGAGTCATGAGGGGGCCACAGTTCCCTCATGCTGGCTGAGGAATTCTGGGAATTGAAGTCCACGAGTCATGAGCCAAGGTGGCGCAGCCGTTAGAGGGCAGTACTGCAGGCCACTTTAGCTGACTGTGTTCAGCAGGTCAGCGGTTCAAATCTCACCGGCTCAAGGTTGACTCAGCCTTCCATCCTTCCGGGGTAGGTAAAATGAGGACCCAGACTGTTGGGGGCAATGTAAATAGATACACACACACACACACACACACACACACATTGCTTACTGGGGTACACCGCTTAGAGAGTGCTTGCACAAAGTGGTATATAAGACTCATAAATAAATAAATAAATAAATAAATAAATAAATAAATAAATAAATAAATAAATAAATAAATAAAATGATACAGGGTCTCCTGCTTCAGCAGGGGGTTGGACTAGATGACCTCCAAGATCCCTTCCGACCCTGTTATTCTATATGCTATGCTCCACCGAAGCTGGACGCAGGCAGCCCCCTCGTATGAGTGTGTGACCCAAGAGTTGTGGACCGAGCTCAGATGCTGCTTGCCTCTGGGGGGGGAAAGGATGGGCCTGAAATAGTATTGGGGGGTCTCCTGCTTGAGCAGGGGGCTGGACTAGAAGACCTCCAAGGCCCCTCCCAGCTCCGTCATTCTGTTATTTGGCTTTTGCAGATGTGGCTCCCGTCTCTTCTTTGCACCCGGAGAGCTGCGAGCGGGCCTGTTCCCCTTCACGTAAGACACACACACACACACACACACACACACACATACACACACACACACACACACACACACACACACTTTTTCAGCAGAGACAGAGAGACCCGGGAACTCCAAAGAGTTGGGGTTATGCCCTGCCCAGTCTCCTTGAGCATGGGGTTGGACTAGATGACCTCCAAGGTCCCTTCTGACTTTGTTATTCTGATTTTGTTTTTGTTTTTTGGGCTTTTGCAGGGTGGACCACCCTGCCATCTTCTCCTCCCAGGGAGGCTCAGTCCAGGTAGGGTGAGCAGCTATGGCAACTTTACCACCTGGGGGGGAGGGGTCAACTGTGGGGGTGTCAGGGTTCCTCCACACCCACCCACCCACCCCGTCGTCTCCATCACCATCGGGCACAGTTCGAGGTGCCCGTTTGCCAGTGGGTGAAAACTGGGGAGAACCTTTTGCACTCACGTTTATCAGGGGGGGTGGGGGGGTGTCCCTGCACTGCCATTCTCCTCAATTCCCTTCATTAACCTTGGGGAGGGGAACTGATGGGGGGAGCGGAATGAGCAACTCTCTCTTCCTGCCCATTCACCCCCCCCGCACATTTCCAATTCCCCCCTCCTCAAATGACCGATTTACCTCTGTGCTCTGTGGTTGCAGTGCTGCCCCCTCCCCTCGGGGATGTTTGACTTCAGCCCCAATCCACCCCACCCCGTGGGCTGTGGACTGTGGGAGTCGATGGTGCAGAGGGGGGAGAGAGGGGGTCAACGTGGGAGAGGAAGGGGCGTGGGGAGGAAGAAGAGTGGGGGAGGGGGAGGAAGAGGAAGGGGAGGGAGGAAGAAGAGGAGGGGAAGAGGAAGAAGGAGGAGGAAGAAGGAGGAAGGAGGAGGGAAGAGGAAGAGAAAGGAGGAGGAAGAGGAGGGGGAAGAGGAAGAGGGAGGGGAAAGAGGAAGAAAAGGAGGGGGGAGAGGAAGAGGTAGGAGGAAGAAGGAAGAAGGAGGGAAGAGGAAGAAGAGGAAGGAGGGGGAAGAGCAAGATGTAGGAGGAAGGAGGAAGAAGGAGGGAAAAGAGGAAGAAGAGGAGGGGGAAGAGGAAGAGGTAGGAGGAAAGAGGAAGGAGGGAAGAGGAAGAGGAAAGAGGAAGAAAAGGAGGGGGAAGAGGAAGAGGTAGGAGGAAGAAGGAAGAAGAAGGGAAGAGGAAAGAGGAAGAAGAGGAAGGGAAGAGGAAGAGGTAGGAGGAAGGAGGGAAGAGGAAGAGGAAAGAGGAAGAAGAGGAGGGGGAAGAGGAAGGAGGAAGGAGGAGGAAAGAGGAAGAGGAAAGAGGAAGAAGAGGAGGGGGAAGAGGAAGAGGTAGGAGGAAGAAGGAGGAAGGAGGAGGGAAGAGGAAGAAGGAGGAGGAGGAAGAGGAGGGGGAAAAGGAAGAGGGAGGGGAGAAGAAGGAGGAGGAGGGGAAGAGGAAGAGATAGGAGGAAGGAGGAAGAAGGAGGGAGAGGAAGAGGAAAGAGGAAGAAGAGGAGGGGAAGAAGAAGAGATAGGAGGAAGGAGGAAGGAAGAGGAGGGGGAAGAGGAAGAGGGGGGGAGAAGGAGGAAAAAGAGGAAGGGAAGAGGAAGAGGGAGGAGGAAGGAGGAAGAAGGAAGGAAGAGGAAAGAGGAAGGAGGAAGAAGGAAGGAAGAGGAAGATGAGAAAGGGATGGCGGAGGAAGAAGAGGAGAAGGGGGAGGATTGCCACTTTGTGCCAAAGGGGGGGGCTCTTGTAAGGAACACCCCCCAAAGACTTCGGATCAATCCCCCTACCCAAGAGTCAAAAGGTCAAGGTCAAGAGTGAACCTTGCCTATTCCATGCCAGGCATTCAACCAACCGGGAAACGTTTTCAGAAAGGACTTTGTATTTCCATATTCGAGCTGGACCTTCAAGCGGGCCGGGGGCTGGTGGGGGGTGGGGGGAAGAGAGAGAGAGACCCTCCCAGCCTCGCCCCTTCTCCTTCCTCTCTTCCAGCCCCGGTCAGGCCCGGCGCCTGCCCGCCCCCCGCCGCCCTCCGGGACAAGGCTTGCCGGCCGTTCTGCGCTTCGGACGACAGCTGCCCGGGCGCCCAGAGCTGCTGCCGGACCGGCTGCGGACGGCAGGGCCACCGGCCCGTGGGAGGTAGCGCCCCCCTCCCCGCTCACCCACCCCACGCAGGGGGGGGGGCTGGGAAAGGGACCCCCGGCGCCCTCCCCCCCTTTCCCCGCCCTTCCCCAGACCCAGACCCGGCTCCTGCGCCTCAAAGGGGTCGGCAAAGAGGGGAGGGGGTTGCTGCTGCCCTCGCCCCCCTCCGGACGCCCCCGGCCCGCGGGAACTGCCCGCACCCCCCCCGAAATATCCAGCTGGGGGGCGGGAGGGGGCGGAGGGGCCGCTCCCTTACCTTCCCGCTGTGTGCTTCACCTGGCGGATGGCGGCCTGCCTCTCGAGACCCAGAAGCGGAGGCAGCGGCCCAGCCTCTCCCAGCGGGGCTCGGGCTGCGGGGGCTTCACGCCGGGCGGCGGGACCCCCTCCTCACCTTCTCCCCACCCGGCAGCCCTCCGCGGCTACTGTCCCCGACGGAGCCCCTCCGGCCGCCACCCGCTCCTCTGCCTGGACAGCTGCCGGCGGGACTCGGACTGCGCCCTCCGCTTCCCCGGGAGGAAGTGCTGCCAGGACGGCTGCCACGAGTCCTGCGTGGCGCCCGTGGAAGGTACGATGAATCGAGGAGAGAGCTGGAACTAAGGAGGGAGAACAATGAATCGACAGAACTCCTTGCCTCCAGAAGTTGGAGGTTTTTGAGAACCTCCAACTAGGGTAGGGTCTCTTGCCTGAGCAGGGGGTTGGACTAGATGACCTCCAAGTCCCTTCCAGCTCTGTTCTGTTCTTTTCCTATTCTATTCTTTTATTCCTACTCTATTCTATTCTATTCCATTCCATACTCTACTCTACTCTACTCTACTCTACTCTACTCTATTCTAACCCATAATTCTATTCTATTCTATTCTATTCTATTCTATTCTATTCTATTCTATTCTATTCTATTCTATTCTATTCTATTCTATCCTATCCTATCCTATCCTATTCTATTCTATTCTAACCCATAATTCTATTCTATTCTATTCTATTCTATTCTATTCTATCCTATCCTATCCTATCCTACCCTATCCTATCCTATCCTATCCTATCCTATCCTATCCTATCCTATTCTATTCTATTCTATTCTATTCTATTCTATCCTATCCTATCCTATCCTATCCTATCCTATCCTATTCTATTCTAACCCATAATTCTATTCTATTCTATTCTATTCTATTCTATTCTATTCTATTCTATTCTATTCTATTCTATCCTATCCTATCCTATCCTATTCTATTCTATTCTATTCTATTCTATTCTATTCTATTCTATTCTATTCTATCATTCTATTCTATTCTATTCTATTCTATTCTATTCTATTCTAAACAGAGGTTGATTTTTCTCACTTTCAGGAAATTTCTCCTCCGTTATTCTATTCTAACCCCCCAAGCTCCCCCGGGGGGGGTGGAGAGGGCCCACTAGGCCAAACGGGCAGCTGGGAGCTGCCACGTGGAGACGCCCTCTGTTCCTGCTCAGAGGCCCTGCAGCAGAGGCAGCCACATAGCTTCCATCTCCATTGAAAGCAAGAAGGGCAGCCCGATTGGGCAGCGGAGAGGGGTCGTGAGGTCATAGACCCCACCCCTGGAGGACCCCCAGCCGACCCACCTTTCCTCCCTGGGCAGAGCACCCGGGCGTCTGTCCCAAGATGCCCGTCCTGCAGACCCTGGTGCCTTGCAACCACACCTGCATCGACGACCAACAGTGCCTCCCGGAAGAGAAATGCTGCTTCGACAGCTGTGGCCAAGTCTGCCTGATGCCAGGTAAGCCCCCCCCCCACGGCCCCCACCACCCCCGGCCCCCTTCCCTCCCCTGGGCCCAGCCGGAGCCCCTGCCCAGTGACGCCTGCCTCTCGCCCCATCCAGAGTGCCACTCGCGATGCCAGCTGCCCCCGGAGCCAGGACCCTGCCGGGAGCTGCACCCACGCTACTACTACAGCTCCAGGCACGGGCACTGCCGGTTCTTCATGTACATCGGTTGCCCGGGCAACGCCAACAACTGCAGGGGCAGAGCCGAGTGCGAGAGAGCCTGTGGCAGGAGCCGGCCAGGTGAGGGGGGAGGCTCGCGGGGCAGCACTCACGTAGACCCGGACCCCCAAAGACCCCCACCACCCTTGTGCCCAGCTCAGGAGGGGCAAGCTGGGCCCCCCAGGACACAGTCCCTGCCCAGGGATGCCCAAATCTGACCCTTGGTTTATCTTTTTTCCAAAAAGCAGGAGAATAATTTGGGGTCCCAAGAATGTCTACGGAGATTCTTAGCCATCCAAGTCCTGGTTGTCCCAAAGTTGCTTTTTTTTTTTTCCAGAAGGCAACTGGACTTCCTTGTTTTTCCTTTGAAGACATTTCACTTCTCATCCCAGAAGCTTCTTCAGGTTCTGACTGGATGGTGGGGAAGGATTTATGCTCCTGGCAGACAGCCGGTCCTTTGCCTTCTTTTAGAGCAGTGGTTCTCCACCTGTGGGTCGGGACCCCACTTGGGGTCGAACGACCATTTCACAGGGGTCGCCAAACAACGCAGTCCGCCATTTTTTTCCCCCTTTTCCTTAGCTGTGCTACTCCCTTTTATTCTATTGGCTTTTGAAAGCCAATAGAATAGACTCTCTTGAATAGAGTCTAATTCTATTGGCTTTCAAAAGCCAATCAGAATAGTCCAGGCTGTCTCTGCCCTGCTGAGCCCGCCAAAAGTCCCATTCTGCAAATGGGGCTGCACCAGTTGAGTAGTCCTCGACTTACGACCGGTTGAGTAGTCCTCGACTTACGACCAGTTGGGGGGTCGCGGCATTAAAAAGGTTGAGAACCACTGTTTTAGAGAGTCCTTGAGGTCACCTGGAGGACAGAGAGGACTGCTGGTTTGAAAGAGGGGTCAAAGAGGCCGTCTATGTCAAAACGGAACTGCCCTCTCTCAACCGGGGCTGGGGGTGGGGGGACAACATCATCCATCTCCAGTCTACCACAAAGTCCTCTGAGCAGTTCCAGGAAGGCTCAACACCCATTCGCACCACTCCGGTGACCCAGAGGATGCAGGTAAACCTCTAAGTGGCCTCAAAGACTCTCCAAAAGGAGGCAAAGGACCAGCTGTCTGCAAGGAGTATAAATACTTTCCTTCCCCACCATTTGGTCAGAACCTGAAGAAGCTTCTGGGATGAGAAGTGAAATGTCTTCAAAGGAAAAAACAAGACTCCTGAGAAAGCATCTTTGGGAGAACTCAAACATATAAATACGAATGAGATCCAAGCAGCTGTGAGGAAAGAAGAAATATTTATCCCTAAATGCAAAACCGCTGCAGAGAAATGGGGTACAGAGGCAGGTTTTTATAGGGGGGGCGTGAGTTAAGACCATTTTTCATGCTTACGACCGTTTGCTGCCTCCCCGCGGTCACATGGTCAAAATTCAGACGCTTGGCTACTGACTCGTATTTATGATGGTCGCAGCGTCCCGATTGGGTCACGTCGTCCCCTTTTGCGACCTTCTGACTAGCAAAGTCAATAGGGAAGCCAGATTCACTTAACGACCGAGTTACTCACTTACCGACTGCAGTGATTCACTTAACAACCGAGGCAAGAGAGATTGTAAAATGGGGCAAAACTCACTTAAGAAATGTCTGTAATTTTGGGGGTCACTCGTGTTCGTAAACTGAGGACTAGCTGCATGGCAAGAATCTCTCCAGACTGACTGCCTCCCCTTGGGAACCGTCAGACGAGCCTCCAGGGATTCGGGGGGACAGCAGGCCTGGGAGACTTCCTGCAATGCAAGGGTCCAAACCTGACCCCCTCTTGACCCCTCCCCCCAACCTGGGCCCCCTCTTCACCCCTCCCTCCCAAGCTGGGGTCCCTCTTGATTCCTCCCCCCCAAGCTGGGGTCCCTCTTGACTCCTCCCCCCCAAGCTGGGGTCCCTCTTGACTCCTCCCCCCAAGCTGGGGTCCCTCTTCACCCCCCCCTCCCAAGCTGGGGTCCCTCTTCACCCCTGCCTCCCAAGCTGGGCCCCCTCTTGACCCCTGCCCCCCAAGCTGGGCCCCCTCTTGACCCCTCCCTCCCAAGCTGGGCCCCCTCTTGACCCCTCCCTCCCAAGCTGGGGTGCCTCTTGACCCTCCCTCCCAAATTGGGGCCCCTAGCTGGAAATCCCACCACAGAAAAGGGAGACAGCCTCCATCCCCTCGGGGGGGGGGGCAGCCGGTCGGGGGTCAGTCGTAGGAGGAGGGCAGAAGCATAAGGGGCAGCTGCCTGAAAGGCCCCATTTTATCCCTCCTCCTCCTACGAACAGGGGTGCCCGCCCCGGTTGCCCCAGTGCCTCCCTCGCCTTTCCTCCGCAGACCCCCTCTTCGACTGAGACCCCGGACTGGCTAGGATGTCTCCAGGACAGGAGGAGGACGGACACACGGCCGGCGGTGCTGCACCCCACTTGCCCCGAGGCCTCAGGACTCCTTGGGAAGCAGCTGGTGTCTCCCCCTCCCCCCAATAAAGGCAATTCTTTCTCGTGGCACCCCACGGACTGGTCTGTGAATCAAAAGCTTCCCTCCCTTGTGAAAAGCCCCCCTTTTGGGTTGGGGGGCAGAGCTGCAGCAGCACATAAGGCTTTGCTGGAATAGTGGCAGCCACCGTTGTGAGTCCACCCACACACAACACACACACACACACCCCGGGGAGGCCCCTGGGCAGCCCAGAGAGCAAAGATGTTAGCTATATGCTCTTATATATGAAGTAAAAAATAGGAAATAAATAATAGCAGCCTGTAATTTACAACAGATCCTTTAGTGACTGTTTGAAGTTACAATGGCGCTGGGAAAAATGACTTACGACCATTGCAGAATTCTCCGTGGGTCTCCAGTTTTTGAGGGGCTGCCCCAAAGAAAGGGGGGGGGTCCACCTGTTCTCCAAAGCACCAGAAGGCAGGACAAGAAGCAATGGATGGAAACTAATCAAGGAGAGCAGCAACCGGGAGTGAAGGAGAAACTTCCTGACAGTTAGAACAATTAACCAGTGGAACAGCCTGCCTCCAGAAGCAGTGAATGCTCCAACACTGGAAGTTTTTAAGAAGAGACTGGACAGCCATTTGTCCGAAATGGTATACGGCAGGGGTAGGCAACCTTGGCTCTTTGATGACTCGTGGACTTCAACTCCCAGAATTCCTGAGCCAGCAAAGCTGGCTCAGGAATTCTGGGAGTTGAAGTCCACGAGTCATCAAAGAACCAAGGTTGCCTATCCCTGGTATAGGGTTTCCTGCCTGAGCAGGGGGTTGGACTAGATGACCTCCAAGTTCCCTTCCAGTCCTAGGATTCTGTGATGGTAGGTTCCAAATTTCTTCCAAACTATGCAGACAATTCACAGTTGGAGTATCCAGTAGCTAAAACAGTGTTTCTCAACCTTGACAATTTTAAGGCATGTGGACTTCAACTCCCAGAATTCCACAGCCAGCCTTGCTGGCTGTGGAATTTTGGGAGTTGAAGTCCACATGCCTTAAAATTGTCAAGGTTGAGAAACACTGAGCTAAAACAATAAGGGGTCCTGGGTGCTCTCTGAGCTTGGTGGTTTTCTTGCAGACGTTTCATTATCCAACTAGGTGACTTCATCAGAGAATCGGGCCCTGATGATGTTCATGAAACATCTGCAAGAAAACAGCGAAGCTCAAAGAGCACCCAGGACCCCACAGTTCTCCTCCTCCTCCTCCTCCTCCTCCTCCTCCTCCTCCCCATAAACCCCTCTCTCTTCTAGCACTGATGATGTTCCCTAGTTTGGGTCATGAAACGTCTGCAAGAAAACTGCCAAGCTCAGAGACCACCAAGGACCCCACATTTCCACCTCAACCTACAAAAATTCTCCTTTATAAGCTAAAACAACGGCTGGATTCCCACTGTGCAGTGAACCACAGAGCACCAACATATGTCACACTCAGCATCCCTTCCCCAGCCCGTCCCTTTCCAGATGTGCAAAGACTGCCAGGCAGCAGGTCTACTCAGGAACTCAGCTGGAGGACACCAAGTTGCAGGGGCGCCCTGGAACCGGTTGCCAAATGTTTCTGCCACAAAGGAGGAAGTAGAGGACGGAGGGCAGAGGTGTCCACAGCGAGGGGTCAACAACAACAACAACAACAACAACAATAATAATAATGTTGGAAGGGACCTTGGAGGTCATCTAATCCAACCCCCTGCTCAGGCATGAAACCCTATACATTTCGGACAAATGGCTGTCCGATCTCTTCTTAAAAACTTCCAGTGTTGGAGCATTCACTACTTCTGGAGGCAGGTAGTTCCACTGGTTAATTGTCCTCACTGTCAGGAAGTTTCTCCGTAGTTCTAGGTTGCTTCTCTCCTTGCTTAGTTTCCACCTGTTGCTTCTTGTCCTGCCTTTAGGCGCTTTGGAGAATAGCTTGACTCCCTCTTCTTTGGGGCAGCCCCTGAGATAGTGGAACACTGCTATCCTGTCCCCCCTCATCCTTCTCTTCATTAAACTAGACATCCCCAATTCCAGCAACCGTTCCTTATATGTTTTAGCCTCCAGTCCCCTGATCATCTTTGTTGCTCTTCTCTGTACTCTTTCTAGAGTCTCCACATCTTTTTTACATCGTGGTGACCGAAACTGGATGCAGGATTCCAAGTGTGGCCTTACCAAGGCATTGTAGAGTGGCATTAATACTTCACGTGATCTTGATTCTATCCCTCTGTTGATGCAGCCCAGCACTGTGTTGTCCTTTTTGGCAGCTGCAGCACACGACTGGCTCCTATTTAGGTGATTGTGTACTAGGACTCCAAGGGTTGCCCATAAACGGGGGCAGAGCTGGCATCACATCGTGGTGGCCACCATCTTCACCTTTTGAGTCCCCTCATTGTGGACACCCCGGATTGAGTCATCAAGGTAGATCAGGGGTCTCTAAATTTGCCAACTTTAAGACTTGTGGACTCTTAACTCCCAGCATTCCCCAGCCCGAGGAGGATTCTGGGAGTTGAGGTCCATAAGTCTCAAAGTTGCCACGTTTGGAGACCCCTGATGTAGAGGAATAATAGCAGAAGACCTTCTGGGGGAAGAACCATCAAGCCACCCGTCTGCCTGTGGGCTGCCTCTCTCCTTCTCTGGCGCTTCTGTCCAGCTGCCAGGACCTGGCTGGCCAGACTGAACGTCCTGTGATGGCCAGATGGCTATCTCCCCACAGTATTGTGAAAGATCAGAAGCCGTTTCCGAAACAATGAAAGGCGGCATCACAAGGAAGGTGTGTTCCCGAAGAAAAAAGTCTCTGTTTTGTTCTTTGAAGCCCGTTCCTGACTTAAGGTACACAGGTGCCCTGAGCACAAACAGTTTGGGCACTGTTCGTTTCTGTGAAACAGATGGTGCCATCCTGCTGACTAGCATGGTGCCATCTAGCCACCTTGCAGAGTAATAGGATTGGAAGAGACCTTTCGGGTCTTCTAGTCCAGCCCCCTGCTCAAGTAGGAAACTATACCATTTTGGATGTGGCTGTCCCGTCTCTTCTTCAAAACCTCCAGTGACGGAGGACCCACAACTTCTGGAGGGCTGTTCCACTGGTTAATTGTTCTCACTGTCACGAAGTTTCTCCTTAGTTCCAGGTTGCTTCTCTCCTTGATGAGTTTCCATCTTCTCCTGCCTTCCGGGCTTTGGAGAATAGCTTGACTCCCTCTTCTTTGGGGCAGCCCCTTAAATATTGGAAGGCTGCTAAAATGTCACCCCTGGTCTTTCTTTTCATTTGACTCAGCCTTCTGTCCTTCTGAGGTTGGTAAAATGAGGACCCAGATTGTTTTTGTAAGGGACAATATTAAGGTGACCAACTTTTTTACAGTGAAAAGGAGGACACAAATAAATTGAAGAAAAATATGTTGTAAATAAAAGAAACATTTTATTCATTGCAACAATAATACAGACAACTTGCATGTGCAAAGTTTGCCAGCCGGGTGTTTTGGCACGCTCAGCAGCAATTCCTATTGGCTTTCAAAAGCCAATAGGGGGAGTAGCAGAGCTCATGCAAAAGTTGAAAAAAAAAACCATCCAAAAAAAGGTACCGGAACGCCGTTCTGAGCGTTCTATGAGAAAAAAAAAAGCCCTGCAGATTAGTCTTCAAATATCGAAAAGGAGGACATGAAGGAGGACACTTTTTGAGGGAGGACAGAACTTACAAAAGGAGGACTGTCCTCATTGGTCACCTTAATATGCTGACTCTGTAAATCACTTAGGGCTGTAAAGCACTGTGAAGCAGTAGATAAGTCTAATGCTATTGCTACCATATTCTGATAATAACAACAACAACAACAACAACAACAACAACAACAACAACATGGCAGTGCCTGGAGACAGCAGAATAGAAGAGAAAAAACTGGAGAAGATAACAAAATACAAAGACCTACAAATAGAAATAGAAAGACTGTGGCAAAAGCAAGCAAGGGTAGTACCAATAGTCATAGGCGCCTTGGGTGCAATCCCAAAACAACTGGAGCACCACTTGAACACCATCATCGGCATTGACAGATTCACCATTAGTCAATTGCAAAAGGCGGCCTTACTAGGAACTGCTTCCATCCTGCGACGATATCTGTAATACCATCAAACATCCACATCTGCCTATCCCAGGTCCTGGGTAAGGACTCGATAGGTAGACAAAATGCCAAATCCAGTCTGAACATCTGCTGACTCTGTGATGATCAATAATAATAATAATAATAATAATGTTGGAAGGGACCTTGGAGGTCATCTAGTCCAACCCCCTGCTGAGGCAGGAAACCCTATACCATTCCATTATTATTATTATCCCATTATTCTGATTTGGCCCAGGAGGGCAAAGGGGGCATGGATTGGGCAGCCGCTGAACCTGAAGACCAGGGGGGACAAGGGGGGAGACGAGAGGGGGCCCGGCCGGGGCTGAGACTGAGGGCAGAGCAATCCACTCTGTGGAAAGGCTGTTGGCGGGAAATCTTCACTCCAGCCTGCTTTGGCCTGACTTCAGCAGAAGATGGCGGACTTGGTCCTCCTAATCCTCCTGCCAAGAAAAAAAGGATGTTGCTTCTACTTGTTGTTTCCACAGTCCAGAATTGTCCCCAGGAGGGGAAAGGCCAAAGGTCCTTTTTGACTCTGGTTTGCCCCCCCTCCTGCCCCCTGCTTCCAAAAACCCTGATGGGGCTGTCAGGCAGAGGCTGCCCCCCCCCAGCCCACCTCCTGCCCCTCCCCACGGCAAGCAGGACTCTTAGGTCCCCAGGGAGGAAACCGAAGGGGTGAAGGGAGCCATTGCTGCCCCCCTCCATCTTTCACAGATGCTTCCTGGCCCACGGAGGCCTTCGTGAAGTGGGCCCCCACCTGAAAATCAGAGGAGCCCCCCAGCGCTTCCCATCTTGGTTGTTTTCCAGAAGGGGGTCTTCCATTTGGGTGGGAAAAACAATGAGTGGGGAGAGGCAATTTGCAAAGGTAAAATGGAACAATGCCTGCAGATTGTGGTCCAAAAAATTACACAATGGACAGAAGTACTTGTGTTTTGTACCCTGGTTTTTATGATGTTCCTAACCGGGCCAGAATCACTTGACAGTGAGATGAGTCGCATGTAAATTTAACAAAAAAAATTAAGAAATTAAAATATTAAATATTAAAAAATTAAAAAAATAAATAATAATTTTAAAATTTTAAAAATTAAATAATAAAAATTAAATTAAATTAAATTAAATGCAATGGAAGCCCTGCCAGTTTTGTATGCATTACACACATGGCACATAAAAAAGGCGGAGCTTTCATCGTAGCCACCATCTTGACTTTTTTGACCATCCCCTCCAGACGCAGCCCTGAAAGAGCCAAGAAAGAGGATCCAGCCAAGACTTTTGTCTCCCCACCATCACCCACCATCCCTGTGGGTGATAGTTAAAGGCGCACAGCAGTTTTCTCCTGCTCCAGCATCTCCTGCAATCAAACTGTGAGAAGTTTTATATCCAAATATATTTTATTCTTTGTGCTGTTTCCATCTTCTAACATCAACGAGATCCACAACGGACTGAGAATCGGGGCCTCCACTGGATGATGGAGGGTCAAGCTGAAACTAAATTAATCGAGTGAAAATAGCAAACTGGGGCAAATCTTTCTACTCAAACGTCCTCAAACCCCCGAATAAGTTACTCAGACCTAATCCACATATCGAAGGAGGGGGGTCTGCAAACCCAGAGCAAATCAAATTAGGTCTCCCAGGGGAACTGCAGGTTGGCAACTGTTACAGTTGGCATACCTACTCCCACATCCGTGCCCCTCCAGTGTCACCCTGGAATCAGCACATAGACACTTCCATAGCCCAGATTAGCCCCCTCCCATTTCTCTGCAGCCTGCCTGCAAAGGCAAACTGTTTTGCTTTTAGGGATAAATATTTCTTCTTTCCTCGCAGCTGCCTGGATCTCATTTTTATTTCTTAGTTGGAACCCCAAATTATTATTCTTCTGACAACATCTAATGTCACACTCACATACAACACGCCCAGAGGCTGCCTTGGGGCTGGACCACTGCAGCCTCAGCCCACCCACCCACCCACCCAGAGCAGGCAGCGTCTGTCCACTAGAGGGCAGCAGCACCACGTGCAATGGATGAGCCAGCTGGGGCCGGAAGGCAGCTCCAGAACAGCTGGGGGGGGGCGGAGTGGAGGCAGCCCTGGGACCAAGTGGGGTAGGGGCCCGCGCAGAGTCTCCTTGAGTTCTTAAGGCAAAACCCAGTATTTGAGGGGCTGCCCCAAAGAAGAGGGGGTCACGTTATTCCCCAAGGTACCAGAGGGAAGGACAAGAAACAATGGCTGGAAAGTGACCAAGGAGAAAAGCAGGAGAAACTTCCTGACAGTGAGGACAATTAACCAGTGGAACAACCTGCCTCCAGAAATCGTGGGTGCTCCATCACTGGAGGTTTTTAAGAAGAGACTGGACAGCCACTTGTCTGACATGGTATAGGTCAGTGATGGCGAACCTTTTAGAGACCGAGTGCCCAAACTGCCACCCAAAACCCACTTATTTATTGCTGGGTGCCAGGTGGGTGTGGTCCACTGGGTGGGCGTGGCTGTGGTGGTTATGGCAGACTGGGTGGGTATGGCCAAGGTGGGTGTGGTCACTTCGATGTTGCTTGTGGGGAGGGATTGGGGGAGATCCAGGGAGTCTCTGGCAGGTGGGGCGGTGGGCAGGAGCCTCATTCTGCCAAGTGAGGTGAGGCAAGACAAGGCAGGGCGGGGGTACCATCGCCACGGGGCAAGTTGAGGCAGGGGCTGGGGCCAGGGCAGCTGCTGCCTGACACCATCGCCCCCCCCCACACAGAGGCCAGCGAGTGCATGGGGGCCAACGGTGTCTATCAGCAGCCACAGCCTGCCAGCCCCTCAACCGGTGCACTCTGGGGCTCTACAGCCCACCACCAGCAGTTCAGAGAAGTCGCCTCTGAGCTGGACGGCTGGCTGACAGCTAAGGAGGCGATGCAGTGGGTCATTCCTGGGAAAAGGAGAGCATGCGAGGCCAGGAGGGTTGAGATGGGGGGGAGGGAAACCAGCTGTGCTGGGATGCATCCGGCCTAGTGGGACCTCAGCGAGTTAGTGGGTGGCTGGTTGAAGAGGGACGGTTGCTATCTCCAGGGCGTGGCACCTGTGCCCACAGAGAGGGCTCTGAGTGCCGCCTCTGGCACGCGTGCCATAGGTTCGCCACCACTGGTATAGGTCCTCCTGCTCGAGCAGGGGGCTGGACTAGAAGACCTCCAAGATCCCTTCCAGCTCTATTCTAGTCTAGTCTAATCTAGTCTAGTCTATTCCATACCCTCAGCAGAGGGGAAGTTTTTCATTCTATCTTGGCAGAACCACTAAAAGCTTCTTCACTGGTATTATACTAGACTGGGCTTTTATAATCTCACTTTTCAAAACTTCCCAAGCTTCTTGAGTTGTTTTCCCATTGAGGATTCTCATCCATGGAATCCTTCCCAAGCTTACTCTTAAGTTTAATAATAGAGCTGGAAGGGACCTCGGAGGTCTTCTAGTCACAACATCTGACAGCAAGCTGTTCCACTGGTTAATTATCCTCACTGTCTCCTTAGTTCTAGGTTGCTTCTCTCCTTGGTGAGTTTCCATCCATTGTTTCTTGCCCTGCCTTCTGGTGCTTTGGAAAATAAATTGACCCCCTCCTCCTTCTGGCAGCCCCTCAAATACTGGAACACTGTTATCATGTCTCCCCTAGTCCTTCTTTTCTCTAGACTGGCCTAAGGCAGGACTAGAATTCACCGTCTCCTGGTGATTGGCCCAAAGTCACCCAGTTGGCTTTCATGTCTAAGGCAGGACTAGAACTCCCCGTCTCCTGGTGATTGGCCCAAAGTCACCCAGTTGGCTTTCATGTCTAAGGAGGGACTAGAACTCACCGTCTCCTGGTGATTGGCCCAAAGTCACCCAGCTGGCTTTCATAGCTAAGGCGGGACTAGAACTCACCATCTCCTGGTGATTGGCCCAAAGTCACCCAGCTGGCTTTCATAGCTAAGGTGGGACTAGAACTCACCGTCTCCTGGTGATTGGCCCAAAGTCACCCAGTTGGCTTTCATGCCTAAGGCGGGACTAGAACTCCCCATCTCCTGGTGATTGGCCCAAAGTCACCCAGCTGGCTTTCATAGCTAAAGCAGGACTAGAACTCCCCATCTCCTGGTGATTGGCCCAAAGTCACCCAGTTGGCTTTCATGCCTAAGGCGGGACTAGAACTCCCAGTCTCCTGGTGATTGGCCCAAAGTCACCCAGCTGGCTTTCATAGCTAAAGCAGGACTAGAACTCCCCATCTCCTGGTGACTGGCCCAAAGTCACCCAGTTGGCTTTCATGCCTAAGGCGGGACTAGAACTCCCCGTCTCCTGGTGATTGGCCCAAAGTCACCCAGCTGGCTTTCATAGCTAAGGCGGGACTAGAACTCACCATCTCCTGGTGACTGGCCCAAAGTCACCCAGTTGGCTTTCATGCCTAAGACGGGACTAGAACTCCCCGTCTCCTGGTGATTGGCCCAAAGTCACCCAGCTGGCTTTCATAGCTAAGGCAGGACTAGAACTCACCGTCTCCTGGCGATTGACCCATCCAGTGTGGGGAAGTCTGGGAGTTGAAGATTTTAATAAACCCAAGTTTTTATAAGTGCATATTGTAGATTATAATTCTTACTGGAGAAGTACCCCCAAAAAATGAATGGGTGTAGTTACAGAAATGCTACAACAGCCCCAGCTACAAAAATCTGTTTGTTTTTTTTCTCGCTTGCCTTTAGCTGGAACAAAGTTTGTTGACCTTTTCGTTGAAATTTTAATACTGAGTGTTTTATTGGTAAATGTTTAATTATCCCTGCCGCCTGGGAGCAGGCCTGCCGCTCCTACTATCTCTCCTCTCTTGTGCTTTGCCCTGGGAAGGAGAGTTATATTATTCATGAGAAGCCCACCAGCCAGCTGTGCAATGCTGAGACTTCTGCGGAGGGGGGGGTCCGTCTTCCCCCTTGACGGGGCGCCTGCCTTATCCCCCCCTCAAGACCTGGGGGGTCTGTCAACTCACCGGCCTTATCAGCCTTAGCCTGCCACCCTCTCCAGCAATTAAATTTCCTTCTCGTTGCCCCAAAAGTGCTGCCTGCCCAAGGAGATAAGACTTAATAGTCCATGATAGAGGCTATCGGCCTCCTTGCCGAGACATAAATATTAATAGTGTTTGAATTAGACCCTTTGAGATGCTTCGCTCAGAGGGAGCCTCCCTGCTGACATCAATCAGCCAGCCGCACTTGTGCTCTGTGGGGGGGGGGAGATCACTGGCTGCCCTCCCCACATCGACTGCAGGAGGTGCATCTTGGAGGGGGGGAGAGAGAATCAGATGGACGGCTGTGTCTGGCATTCACTAACCCCCATCAAGGGACATGGCCCTCCCTGAAGCAAAGGGGGCAGCTGGCTTTCCAAAAAAAAAAAAAAAAAGATATTTCATATTTCAGGTTTGAAAGCAGCAACCGATTTTGAAAGATTCCATGAGAGCTTTTTGAAGGAGAGCATCAGAGGCCAATGAAGTGTATCTTTCTTCTCCTTGTTCTGCTCATCTTAGAATAGAATAGAATAGAATAGAATAGAATAGAATAGAATAGAATAGAATAGAATAGAATAGAATAGAATAGAATAGAATTATGGGATAGAATAGAATAGAATAGAATAGAATAGAATAGAATAGAATAGAATAGAATAGAATAGAATAGAATAGAATAGAATAGAATAGGGAATGGGAATGGGAATGGAATGGAATAGAATAGAAATATAGAATGGAAATACGCAATAGAATAGAACAGAATAGAATAGAAATACAGAATAGAATAGAATAGAATAATAGAATAGAATAGAATAGAATAGAATAGAACAGAAATACAGAATAGAATAGAAATGCAGAATAGAATAGAATAGAATAGAATAGAATAGAATAGAATAGAATAGAAGAGTTGGAAGGGACCTTGGAGGTCTTCTAGTCTAACCCCCTTCTCAAGCAGGGAACCCTATACTAGCAGTGTCCAGTCTTGGAAATTAAGACTTGAGGAGTTCAACTCCCAGAAATCTATGCTGGCTGGGGAATTCTGGGAGTTGAAATCCACAAGTCTCCAAGTCCTTAAGGTTGGAGATACCATCCCAGACAAGTGGCTGTCCAGTCTCTTCTTGGAGACCTCCCGTGATGGAGCCCCCACAACTTCTGGGGTCAAGCAGTTCCACCGATTAATAAACTCATTTTAACCTAAATTGAAAACTGGAGAAGAACCGGAAAGAGAGGGCCGTATCCATCCATGCATTTTGCCCCAAGCAAATGGATAGATTTAAACCGGACGAGAAGAATTGCGTTTTTTAATGAATGAGAAAAAGCGACTTTGAATTGGATTTATGTACTAGGGACGAAGATCTGAGCGCTGAGATGTATAAATGGCCGTGGAAAAGGAATACGGAAGTTGAACACATCCAAGAGCGTTTGATTAAATGGGGAAAAAATTGGAAATAACTTTATGCTTGACCAGGGGGAGAATATAGGGAGTGAAGGACTGAAATTTACACTGAATTATCATTTGAAAGAGGAGTTTTATAAGGTGAGGTGTCGTTACTATTTAACCTCTGACAGATTGTGAAAGATGTATAAAGGGGAGGGGTCCAAAAGTGACCAAATTAGTAGACGCTGTGGACATAGTATACTTAGATTTCAGTAAAGCATTCAACAAAGTAGACCACAACCTACTCCTTGGTAAACTAGAAAAAGGTGGAATAGACAACATCACCACCAGATGGATCTGTAGCTGGCTGGCAAACTGTACTCAGAGAGTAGTCCTCAATGGTACTACATCCACATGAAGAGAAGTAAGTAGTGGGGTACCACAAGGTTCCATCTTAGGCTCAGGATTTATCAATATCTTCATCAATGACTTAGATGAGGGAATTGAAGGGGAACTCATCCAATTTGCAGAGGACACCAAACTGGCAGGAGTAGCCAACACCCTGGAAGACAAACTCAGGATCCAAAAAGATCTTGGCAAACTTGAACAATGGGCCCTATCCAACAAAACGATATTTAATGTGGAGAAAAGCAAAGTTTTACATTTAGGCAGGAAAAACCAAAGGTATAAAAAGTACAGATCGGGCGAGACCTGGCTCAAAAACAGCCACTGGGAGAGGGACCTCGGAGTCCTAGAGGACGATCACTTGACCATGAGCCAGCCGTGTGCAGCAGCGGCAGCCAAAAAAGCTAACACAATCCTGGGTTGTATAAACAGAGGCATAGAATCAAGATCACGCAAAGTATTAGTACCGCTTTATAAAACCCCAGTGAGCCCACACCTGGAACACTGCAGCCAATTTTGGTCACCATATCAAAAAAAAGATGTTGAGAGTTTGGAAAAAAAATCAGAGAAGATCAACTAAGATGAACAAAGGCCTGGAGACTGAAACATATGAAGAACGGCTGCGGGACTTGGGTCTGGATGGTCTAAAGAAAAGAAGAAATAGGGGAGACATGATAGCAGTGGTCCAGCATTTGGGGGGCTGCCACAAAGAAGAGGGAGTCATGTTATTCACCAAAGCGCCAAAGGGCAGGACAGGAAACAATGGTTGGAAACTGATCAAGGAGAGAAGCAACCTGGAATTAAGGAGAAACTTCCTGGCAGTGAGGACAATCAGCCAGTGGAACAATCTGCCACCAGAAGCTGTGAATGCTCCAACAGTGGAAGTTTTTAAGCAGAGACTGGACAGCCATTTGTCTGAAATGGTATAGGGCAGACATGTCAAACACAAGGCCCACGAAGTGGTTTCATGTGGCCCGCGAAGCCATCCTGGAAACAGTGAGGGAACGGCCCCACTGCCTTGGGCCTGTCCCAGGCCGGCCAGGAGCCCATGTACAATTTTGTGGTGGCCATCTATGCTGAAACACATTCAGTCTTAGCTGCACAAGGCTGTCCGGAAACAGCGAGGAATCAGCCCCTTCCACATTGGCCCCGGTCCCTGGGTGCATGCTGGGGAGGGGTCACCCTTTGTGAGGAGTGAAGAAATGCACCATGCCTTGGTGCTTGCCCCACTCCCACCCCCTTCTGCCAGAGACCCCCAGATCTGTCCCCCTCCTGCCCAGGCCCCCACAGGCACCCTTGATGCGAACGATGTAGAGCTGGCCATGCCCACCCAGTAGGCCACACCCACTCCATCCACGCCCACCCAGTAGGCCGCACCCACCCTGGCCAAACCCACCCAGCCCCCCAAGGGCAACCACAATGTTGATGCGGCCCTCAATGAAATTGAGTTTGACACCCCTGGTATAGGGTTTCCTGCCTGAGTAAGGGGTTGGACTAGAAGACCTCTGAGGTCCCTTCCCACTCTCTGTTCTTCAGTGGAACAGCTTGCCTTCAGAAGTTGTGGGTGCTCCATCACTGGAGGTTTCCAAGCGATTTTTAATTCTGCCTGGAATTCAATACTTGCTGTGTTTGTGGGGGGCACCCAGTTGGCAGAAGCAGGTGGGTGCTGTGGCCCAGAGACCCTGGCAGTGGCAAAGCCAGCAAAAGCCACCCATGGTTGTGCTCAGGCACACAGGAGGGAGGGACCAAGGCAAGGGAGGGGGGGTTGGACGTCTCCTCTCCCCCCCCAAGCTATTATGCCAACAGCCTGCTAAGAAATGTCCTTTTAAAATAGTATTTATTGCATTTTAATTTACAATTGTTTGCATCCCCCTCTGGAGGATTAATGGGAAAGTTAGGATACAAATCATTGTAATAACAAAAAGATCATAAATCAGGGCGAGTTAATCAGAATCGCTGGCTGTCCAGGACTTGGGTTTCTGTGCTGCTTCTAGCTGGGAGAGGCCCTGGGGGGGGTCTTTGTGCCCCCCAAAGGAAGACCACCTTCTGAACAGGGGTTCCCATGTTCTTGGGAGAAGCCCCTTCCTCCATGGGGGTGTCCATGACCCACCCTGATGCAGCTCAGCTCTCCTGGTGGCCAAGTTTGAGGGGCTGGCAATGGGGAGGGAGATGCTGATCCCAGGACATTCACTGTGCCCTCTTGTGGGTCAGCGGGAGGCCATCTTGCTTCCATCCACTGACAAAACACCTGGGCTTTCCCTCAAGGTTCTAGTCCTCATGTTAAGAGCAGTTCAGCATCCACAACTCACCCTAGACAAGGCACGTCCTCTGCCTGCTGTTGGGGACAAGGACCCCCTTATTCCCCTCTCCAGAGGCAACGACTGTACAACCGGCCTTTTTCCTGGTTGGTGCACCTCCCCTGTGAGGTAGGCCACTCCGGGCAGGGCAAGGGGCTCCCAGAGCCCCAGGGAGCTTTAAATTCTTGGGGGGGGGAACAGAGCCATCTTGGATCTGTGGGCACCAGTGCCAAGAGAGGGGGGCAGAAGTGGACCATCTCGTAAGGGGGTGGGATTCTGACATCCGGGTTTTCCAGCTAGGATAAGGACAGGCTGGATGGGATCCAATTCCAGATTTCCAGCCCCCCCCCCAAGATGCAAAGAGACGGTCCCTTCACCCCAAAAGGAAGGGAAAAGATCCCCTTCCCTTATTTTATTTTATTTTTTTTCAAAATTAGACTGGACAGCCATTTCACCGGGATAATATAGAGCAGTGGTTCTCAACCTGTGGGTCGGGACCCCATTTGGGGTTGAACGACCATTTCACAGGGGTCGCCAAACAACGCAGTCCGCCATTTTTTCCCCCCTTTTCCTTAGCTGTGCTACTCCCTTTTATTCTATTGGCTTTTGAAAGCCAATAGAATCGACTCTCTTGAATAGACTCTAATTCTATTGGCTTTCAAAAGCCAATAGGGATTGTCCAGGCTGTCTCTGCCCTGCTGAGCCCGCCAAAAGTCCCATTCTGCAAACGGTGCTGCACCAGTTGAGTAGTCCTCGACTTACGACCGGTTGAGTAGTCCTCGACTTGCGACCGGTTGGGGGTCGCGGCATTAAAAAGGTTGAGAACCACTGATATAGAGTCTCCTGCCTTGCGCTGGGGGCCAGACTAGAAGACCTCTGAGGTCCCAGCCCTAGCATCAGTCTCTATGTCCTACATTCGTTCTTCCTGGACGAGCAGAGAAAGCAAAGCATAAGGTCCTTTGACTGCGGAGAAATTAAAGACGGTGTAAAATCAGCGGCGGGTGATTTAAGAAAGCTTAATTCCGGATCCCAGTGCAAATAAACTTTTGATAAGGTCAAATGGAAGATTAAACGTGTCCAACCAATGAAGCGTTTCTTGTCTGCTTCGCCAATCCGTCGGTGGAGATGTGGCTGTCGCTCTGTGGGCTGGGCACTGCATCCTGCAGGCACCCAAACCCAACCCCTCCCCATGGGCCAGGGGTGTGGGTCTCCCTAGGAGCCAGATCAAGGGGATGCGGCCCCACTCTGACCCCCAACAGATCAGCCTCCCACTGGGAGGGCTGCAGTGGGATTTTGAATCTCTTGTACAACAGCCAGAATCTGCCCATGGAGGTAGCAGGGCTCTTCAAACTTGGCCCTTTGATGACTGGTGGACTTCAACTCCCAGAATTCCTCAGCCAGCCTCCATTTTGTTTGTTAGATTTAAGGCAGGGGTCTTCCAACTTGGCCCTTTGATGACTGGTGGACTTCAACTCCCAGAATTCCTCAGCCAGCCTCCATTTTGTTTGTTAGATTTAAGGCAGGGGTCTTCAAACTTGGCCCTTTGATGACTGGTGGACTTCAACTCCCAGAATTCCTCAGCCAGCCTCCATTTTGTTTGTTAGATTTAAGACAGGGGTCTTCAAACTTGGCCCTTTTATGACTGATGGACTTCAACTCCTAGAATTCCTCAGCCAGCCTCCATTTTGTTTGTTAGATTTAAGGCAGGGGTCTTCAAACTTGGCCTTTTGATGACTTGTGGACTTCAACTCCCAGAATTCCTCAGCCAGGCTCCACTTTTGTTTGTTAGATTTAAGACAGGGGTCTTCAAACTTGGCCCTTTGATGACTGGTGGACTTCAACTCCCAGAATTCCTCAGCCAGCCTCCATTTTGTTTGTTAGATTTAAGACAGGGGTCTTCAAACTTGGCCCTTTTATGACTGATGGACTTCAACTCCTAGAATTCCTCAGCCAGCCTCTATTTTGTTTGTTAGATTTAAGGCAGGGGTCTTCAAACTTGGCCTTTTGATGACTTGTGGACTTCAACTCCCAGAATTCCTCAGCCAGGCTCCATTTTTGTTTGTTAGATTTAAGACAGGGGTCTTCAAACTTGGCCCTTTGATGACTGGTGGACTTCAACTCCCAGAATTCCTCAGCCAGCCTCCATTTTGTTTCTTAGATTTAAGACAGGGGTCTTCAAACTTGGCCCTTTTATGACTGATGGACTTCAACTCCTAGAATTCCTCAGCCAGCCTCCATTTTGTTTGTTAGATTTAAGGCAGGGGTCTTCAAACTTGGCCTTTTGATGACTTGTGGACTTCAACTCCCAGAATTCCTCAGCCAGGCTCCACTTTTGTTTGTTAGATTTAAGACAGGGGTCTTCAAACTTGGCCCTTTTATGACTGGTGGACTTCAACTCCCAGAATTTCTCAGCCAGGTACGCGTGCCTGGCTGAGGACTTCAGGGAGTTGAAGTCCACCAGTCATAAAAGGGTCCTAGTTCCCTCACACTGGCTGAGGAATTCTGGGAGTTGAAGTCCACAAGTTATAAAAGGGCCACATTCAAAGGCCCTTGAGCTAAGCATCAAAGAAGCAGGAATGGCAAACACATTTTATTTCTGTGTCGATAAACTATTGGTTATTCCTATATTGAAGTATCACTTATTACAGGCAGTCCTCGACTTAACGACGTTTCCGTTGCTAAGCGAGACACGTGTGAAGTGAGTTTTGCTCCATTTTGCGACCTTTCTTGCTGCAGTTGTTAAGGGAACCCCTGCTTCTCGAGGAGAGAGGCAACCTGGAATAAAGGAGAAATTTCCTAAGAGTGAGAATAATAAACCAGTGGAACTGCTTGCCAGTCCTCTCTCTTTCTCTCTCTCTCCCTCCCTCTCTCTCCCTCCCTCTCTCTTTCTCTCTCCCTCTCTCTCTCTTTCACTGTCTTTCTCTCTCTCCCTCCCTCTCTCTCTCTTTCTCTCTCACTTCCTCTCTCTTTTCCTCTTTCTCTCTCTCCCCCCTCTCTCTTTCTCTCTCTCTCTCTCCCTCCCTCTCTCTTTCTCTCTCCCTCCCTCTCTCTCTCTCCCTCTCTCTCTCCCTCCCTCTCTCTTTCTCTCTCCCTCCCTCTCTCTTTCACTGTCTTTCTCTCTCTCCCTCTCCCTCTCTTTCTCTCTCCCTCCCTCTCTTTCTCTCTCCCTCTCTCTCTCTCCCTCTCTCTTTAGCTCTGTCTTTCTCTCTCTCCCTTCCTCTTTCTTTCCTACTCCCTCTCTCTTTCTCTCCCTCTCTCTCTCTTTCTCTCTCACTCCCTTTCTCTTTCCTTCTCTCTCTTTTCTTCTCTCTCTCCCTCCCTTTCTTTCTCTCTCTCTCCCTCCCTCTCCCTCTCTCCCTCTCTCTTTAGCTCTGTCTTTCTCTCTCCCTCCCTCTCTTTCTCTCTCTCTCCCTCCCTCTCCCTCTCTCTTTCTCTCTCCCTCCCTCTCTCTTTCACTGTCTTTCTCTCTCTCCCTCTCCCTCTCTTTCTCTCTCCCTCCCTCTCTCTCTCCCTCTCTCTCTCCCTCCCTCTCTCTTTCTCTCTCCCTCCCTCTCTCTTTCACTGTCTTTCTCTCCCTCCCTCTCCCTCTCTCCCTCTCTCTTTAGCACTGTCTTTCTCTCTCCCTCCCTCTCTCTTTCTCTTTCCCCCTCTCTTTCTCTCCCTCTCTCACCCTCTCTCTTTCGCTCTCTCTGTCCTTCTCTCTATCTATCTATCTTTCTCTCCCCCCCCCCTTTCTGTCTTTCACACACACAAACACACCGAGGGCCCGTACTCACCAGCCACCCAGAGACAGCTCCCAAGCTGAAGGGCTCCAAGCGTGGAGATTATATTCCAGTGACAGCAGCATCCGTCACCCAATTTCCGTTATTAAGAAATATTCTGCACACAGGGAGAAATTTTGCACCTTATCTGAACTTGGCAGCTGTGCCCTAAATTCTGTGTCGCTGCTTCACCGGGGGAATTCAGCTGCCGATATTTAAAATTAGAATTAGCATCTATCACTGCCCTGCACTGCCGAAGGGGCCGGTGTCAGCTGCCGGCAGTTCCCATCTGTCACCTGGGTGCTCGGCTGCCCGCTGCCACCCTGATCCATCACTGCCAGCTCCCGGGCGCTCAAGCGGGCACCTGCTACCCAGAGGCTAAGTGGCTCATTAGGTGCCCCCTGGCAGTCCCAGAGGGAGCTTTTCCAAAAGGCAGCTGGTCTGTCTTGTGTGGGTGTGTTTTTCCCCCCTTGGAAACATTTCGCTTCTTCTCCAAGAAGCTTCTTCAGTTCTGTAGCCCAGTTCAGCTAAATACAACCAAGGTCTCTACAGACAAAAACAGCGAAGGACTCCGGTTCAGAATGAATAGAATAGAGCTGGAAGGGACCTTGGAGGTCTTCTAGTCCAGCCCCCCCACCTGCTCAAGCAGGAGAAGGCTGGAATTAGGAGTGTTTGTTACAGCAATGGTGGAGGCAGAAACCTGCAGCTGTGATGTGTGTAACAAAACCAGGGACGAATGGTAATAATAATAATAATAATAATAATAATAATAATAATAATAATAATAAAGTTGGAAGGGACCTTGGAGGTCATCTAGTGGTGAGGCACAACCGCCTAGCAACCAGAAAATTAACAAAATTAGAAGGACACCTTTATCATAAGCGTATAAAATTCGTGTTTGTGTATTGTTTGACGTCTTGGCTCCCTTAGCTGCTGAGACCCTTTTGCTGAAGCACTCCAATAAAACAAGCCAAAAATGCCAATAATAATAATAATAATCATGATGATGATGATGATGAATATGGCATAGGGCAGTGGTAGCAAACCTATGGCATGCGTCCCAGAGGCGGCACTCGGAGCCCTCTTTGTGGGCACACGCACCGTTGCCCCAGCCCCGCCTCCTCCCATGGCCCCCTCCTCACCAGCAGCCCTCCGGAGGAGAGTCACCCCCGGGCGAGACCCACGCAATGCTGGGCAGCCAAGGACAGGGCAGCTGGGCAGCGGGGACAAGACTCCGCCCTTGCACCCCATTGCACGCAGATAATGCTGCATGGCACGGGCGGAGGGTGTGGCCACCATGGCACTGCTGGGCTGCCTGGATGTTCTGTGGCGGGCTGTGGAGGTGGTGGGTGGCCCAGCGGGCACGGCGGAACAGGGACAGGGGTGGGGGGGTAGTTTTGGGGCACTTGGTCTCTAAAAGGTTTGCCATCACTGCCATAGGGTCTCCTGTTTAAGCAGGGGGTTAGACTAGAAGACCTCCAAGGTCCCCTCCAACTCTATTTTTCTGTAGATCCTAGACCAACCTTGGAACGTTAAGACTTGTGGACTGCAACTCCCAGAATTCCCCAGCCAGCCATGCTACTTTATTGCATTCTACCTACATTATAAGAATCTTGGCCTTGCCTTGGGAGTTGAAGTCCACAACTCTTAAATCAGGGGTGCCCAACCATGACTCATGGACTTCAACTCCCAGAATTCCCCAGCCAGCATGGCTGGCTGGGGAATTCTGGGAGTTGAAATCCACAGGTCTTAAAGTGACCAAGGTTGGGGATGCCTGTCTTAAACGTTCCCAAGGCTGGACCCCCTTACTCTAGTCTAGACAATTCGGGATCAATGGCTGTCCCAGCTCCATTGATGGAGCACCTACGGGCACCCATCCACGCTCCAGAAGGGGAAGGAGTTCCACCCAGCTTCCTCCTGCTTCAGGACCAGCAGGTCTGATTCAGGCCCCCCCCCCACTTCCTCCTGGACACACAAACAACAAACACACACAGAGAGTGTGCTGCTGTCCTGAGCCCGTCCGTGCAACTGCCTGCCGCCGCTTCCGCCTTGGGCATGATGGAGAGCCTGCTGGGAAGACCCAGATAATGTACAAGGCTGGGTCACGCCAGGCCCGTGTAGCGCATCCATCAGGCCCCGTGTGGCAGCCCAGGGGAGCCTTCCCCTCACCGCCCTCCGATGCGCCTTATCTGGCACAAATGTGTTTTTTCCCCCAAGGTTAAATGGATGAGTGAGGTTTAAGGGATGACAGCTCGGCTGCGTGGCTGAACAATAAATGAGCCGAGCGGCTGGAGGGGGGGGGAGCAGGAAAAATGGGCCTTCAGCATCCTCGTTTTACCTGAGTGGAGGAGGCTCAGCCAGATCTACCCCCCCCCCAACCAGGGCTTTGGAGGTCAGTGGAGGAGACTCGGCTGCCCCCCCCCCCCGGCTGCATTCCTTTGATTGCCAAAAACTGGCCTGAAATCCCCTGAAGAATTCTTGCGGGTCACCAGCTTTTTGGCATGCCACCTGAGAAGCAAAACTTCTTTGGGTCAGAGAGGGTCAAAAGAAAGTCCAGATGGTGGCAGGACATGGGTGTGGCAGATGCAACAAAGGGGGGGGGAGGCTTGGATTGGGGGGGGCCGTCGCCAGAAGTCTGGAAGAAAAATTTGGACAGCCATTTTTCCAGGAAGGTATAAGGGCTTCTGCCTTGGGCAGGGGGCTGGACTAGATGAACTCCGAGCTCCCTTCCCACCCTGTGATCCTATGAAAAACATACTCAAATACACAGACGTACACATACATATACATATGCAGGGAGATGGCTAGTCAAATGTGAAATACGAATTAAATACTAACAGCCGTAGTAGCACTTAGAGTTATATTCTGCTTTTACGGCCCACTCTAAGCTGTTTACAGAGTAAACCACCTTTTGTCTTCCCAACAATCTGGGTCCTCATTTTACCCACCTGGGCAGGACAGAAGGCTGAGTCGACCTTGAGCTGGTCAGGATCAAATTCCAGGCTGTGGGCAGAGTCGGCCTGCAATGCTGCATTCTAAGCACTGGGAGGGAGGGAGGGCAATAGCAATAGCCCTCAGCAGGGCTTTTTTTCTCATAGGACGCCCAGAACGGAGTTCCAGCACCTTTCTGGATGGAACCTTGTAGGGTAGGCAAGGCGGGTTGCATGACATGTGTAGTTTCCGGCACCTTTTTTTTTTTTTTTAGAAAAAAAAGCACAAGCACTGGCCCTTAGACTTATATACTGCCCTCTCTAAGCAGTTTACAGAGTCAGCCTATTTGCCCCCAACAATCTGGGTCCTCATTTTACCGACCTCGGAAGGACGGAAGGCTGAGTCAACCTGCAGCCATTCAGGATCGAAACTCCTGACAGTGGGCAGAGTCAGCCTGCAATAACTGCATTTGAAGCATTGTGCCACCAGGGTCAGTCCTTCCTCCCTCCCTCCCTCCCTTTTCCTTCCTTCCTTCCTTCTTCCTTCCTTCCTTCCTTCCTTCCTTCCTTCCTTCTTTCCTTCCTCCCTCCTCTCTTTCCCTGTCTCCTTTTTCCTTCCTTCCTTCCTTCCTTCCTCCCTCCTTCCTCCCTCCCTCCCTCCCTCCTTTTCCTTCCTTCCTTCCTTCCTTCCTTCCTTCCTTCCTTCTTTCCTTCCTCCCTCCCTCTCTCTTTCCCTGTCTCCTTTTTCCTTCCTTCCTTCCTTCCTTCCTTCCTTCCTTCCTTCCTTCCTTCCTTCCTTCCTTCCTCCCTCCCTCCTCCCTCCCTCCCTCCCTCCCTCCCTCCACACTTAGCAATAGCCCTTAGGCTTATATACCACTCCAGAGTGCTTTACAACCCTCTCTAAATGTTTACAAAGTCAGCCTATTGCCCCCCCCAACAATCTGGGTCCTCATTTTACCGACCTCGGAAGGACGGAAGGCTGAGTCAACCTGCAGCCATCCAGGATCGAACTCCCAGCAGTGGGCAGAGTCAGCCTGCAATTCTGCATTAGAACCACCATGCTTTGGGGTATCTTATAAATAAATAACACACACACACACACATAAAACTGAGATGATCAAAATATAAAATACCAATGAAAATAAAGATAGCAGGGAAATGGGGGAGAGAAAAAGGAGGAAGAGAGAAATGTGGAGTAACAGGAAAAAAAGAAAACAAAAGCCTTAACTTCCAACTCTTTTCAGCCAGTAAAATAAAGATAATAAAAGTACAGCTGTCACATTTTATTTCTGCATATTTCGCCTATACTAGCCATTTCTATAACAACTCATCGATCTAGCCAGCAAATCCCAAAGCCGGAATTTCATGTGTTTTTTTTTTCCTATCATCTCCAGCACAAAATCCAAAAATGATTTCCAACTGGAAATAAAACTGATGTATCCTTTTCTTTGATTATAGCAGTTTACTTGGCAATCTCTGATTTAATGTAACTGACCAGAGAGTGGCCATGACTGCATCTTGTGGCAGTGAGTTCCGCATCACGGCTCTTTGTTTGGGGCAAAATGAATCACTCCTGGACTACAAAGGTTGCTCGGTTTCCTTAAACCAGTTGATCAGCTTTCAGGAAGGTCCTACGTCCTATGGCTCTTTGGTGCTCCCTGAGCTGGGTGGTTTTCTTGCAGACGTTTCATGACCAAACTAGGTAACATCATCAGGGCTAGTGAGGAAGTGTGCCTGCATGCAAATCTTTCCAATTGTGGGCTTTCCGAAGCGTTTGATGCCCAATAAAGAAGAATATTTACTGTAGCCCAGGTTGAAATGTGAGGTCCTTGGTGCTCTTTCAGTTTGGTGGTTTTCTTGCAGATGCTTCATTACCCAGGTAACATCAAGAGTGCTGAAGGAGGGCGTTTGTGGAGAGGAGGAGGAGGAGGAGGAGGAGGAGGAGGAGGAGGAGGAGGAGGAGGAGGAGGAGGAGGAGGAGGAGGAGGGCGAGGAGGAGGAGGAGGAGGAGGAGGGGCGAGGAGGAGGAGGAGGAGGACTGTGAGGTCCTTGGTCCTCTCTGAGCTGGGTGGTTTTCTTGCAGACGTTTCATGACCCAACTAGGGAACATCCTCAGTGCTAGAAGGGAGGAGGAGGAGGGAGGGAGGGAGGGAGGGAGGAAGGAAGGAAGGAAGGAAGGAAGGAAGGAAGGAAGGAAGGAAGGAAGGAAGGAAGGAAGGAAGGAAGGACGGACTGTGGGGGTCCTTGATGCTCTCTGAGCTTGGTGGTTTTGTTGCAGACGTTTCATTATCCAACTAGGGAACATCATCAGTGTTAGAAGGGAGGAGGAGGAGGAGGAGAAGGAGAAGGAAAGGAGGGAGGGAGGAAGGAAGGAAGGAAAAGGGAGGGAGGGAGGGAGGAGGGAGGGAGGAAGGAAGGAAGGAAGGAAGGAAGGAAGGAAGGAAGGAAGGAAGGAAGGAAGGAAGGAAGGAAGGACTGACTGTGGGGTCCTGGTGCTCTCTGAGCTGGGTGGTTTTCTTGCAGATGTTTCATGGCCCAGCTAGGTAGCATCATCAGTGCTGGTCTTACGTCTGATCTTGGTAAGGACAATTTTGCTACAGCCACACAGCAGCAGCAGCCAGTCAGAATAAACTCTGCCAGCTGATCTATCTCTCTTTTGTGCCCAGCAATTCTATTGCTGTTTTGAAAAGGCCGAGTGCTTTGCCTCTTAAGCTGCTTTTCTCCCCAGCTTCCCTTCCGTCTGAGGCTCTCAGGCAGAGAAAGCAACGGGGCGCCTCTCTAGAGCCAGCGGGCACAATGGAGGCCTCCTGGGATCCCTCTGACCCTTGGCACCCCAAAGAGGATTAGCTCAAGGGCTCTGCGGAAAAGCTGCCAGGCTGCGGAGCATCCGAGCGGCAGGCAGCCCCGATCGGCAGCCCCTGCTCTGGTTTGCAGCCAATAACAGGGGCGTTAGAAGAGGACCTCAAACAGCCTTGGAGAGAGAGGCAGACGAACAGAAAATCTATCAAGATTCTCCAGGTCACGATTGTCCCAAAGGGACATTTCCAAAAAGGCAACTGGGCTCTCTTTGGTTGTTTTTGTTTTTTCCCTTTTGAAGACCTTTCGCTCCCATCCCAGAAGCTTCCTCAGGTTCTGACCGAATGGTGGGAAGGGAAGGATTTATACTCCTTGCCGACAGAGCTGGTCTTTTGCCTTCTTTTAGAGCAGGGCTCTCCGAACTTGGCAACTTGAGCCTTGTGGACTTCAACTCCCAGAAAGCCAGCCAGGGATTCTGGAGATGAAGTCCACAAGTCTTCAAGTTGCCAAGTTTGGAGAACCCTGTTTTAGAGAGTCCTTGAGGCCACCTGGGGTTGACCTGTGTCCTCAGGGTCACCTGAGTGGTGCAAAGGGTGTGGAGCCTTTTTGGAACTGCTGAAAGGACTGTGTGGTAGACTGGAGATGGAGGTTTTGAAGAAGAGGCTGGACAGTCACTTGTCTGAAATCGTATAGGACGGTTCTCCTGTTCGAACAGGGGGCTGGACTAGAAGACCTCCAAGGTCCCTTCCAGCTCTGATCTATTCTATTCTATCTATCTATTCTATTCTATTCTATTCTATTCTATTCCTTATTCTACTCCATTCCTTATTCTATTCTATTCTTTCATTCTGTTCTGTTCCAGTCTAGTCTAGTCTAGTCTATTGTTTGTAATTCTATTCTATCCTATCCTATCCTATTCAATCCTATTCTATTCTATTCTATTCTATTCTATTCTATTCTATTCTATTCTATTCTATTCTATTCTATTCTATTCTTTGAAATTTTATTCTATTCCTTATTCTGTTCTATTCCTTATTCTATTCTATTCCCTATTCTATTCTATTCCGTATTCTATTCTATTTCCTATTCTATTCTATTCTATTCTATTCTATTCTATTCTATTCTATTCTATGCTATTCTATTCTAACTCATAATCCTATCCTATTCTATTCTAGCAATGGAAATTTTGGGCTCGGTGGCAGTTGTAACTGAGGACCACCTGTGTTGCAAAATAAAATTGAAAAACCAAGCGTGGAAACAGAAAACAGGGCAGGCTATTTTTTAATGGGTTTACAAGAAGGGAGAGAGAAGATAATTTGTAAAATATGGTATTCAAGTAAAACTTTGTGCTTGCGAGAAAACCTCTCAGGCTGAACATTTGGCTGCGAAAAGCCTCTGTGGTTTTGCTCTGAGCCTCCTGGCTGCTTTTTGCTGGGAAGAAAGATTCATTCTGCT
>JAKSXO010000035.1:552500-703204 GCA_024509115.1 Crotalus helleri | reverse complement strand
GCTTCAAGGGAAATAATTGCCACAAGATGAACATCGGTTAAGACGTCTTGAGCTGCGGTTCGAAGTTCCTTTCCCTCCATCCAGAGTGGGAGAAGCACCTTCGGACGGCAGCTTCCAAGATCAAGTTCCCCCCCAGCCCCTCATTGTACACCTCGTTTAGTGACCGTTCGGAGTTACAACGGCACTGAAAAAAATGCGATTTAGTTTTTAAGAAGAGACTGGACAGCCATTTGTGGCATAGGGTTTCCTGCTTGAGCAGGGGATAATAATAATAATAATAATAATAATAATAATAATAATAATAATAATAATAATAATAATAATAATAATAATAATAATAATAATAATAATAAAGTTGGAAGGGACCTTGGAGGTCATCTAGTCCAACCCCTTGCTCAGGCAGGAAACCCTATACCATTTCAGACAAATGGCTGTCCAGTCTCTTCTTAAAAACTTCCAGTGTTGGAGCATTCACCGCTTCTGGAGGCAGGTTGTTCCACTGGTTAATTGTTCTCACCGCTTCTGGAGGCAGGTGAGTCCACTGGTTAAAAATTTCTCCTTAGTTCTAGGTTGCTTCTCTCCTTGATGAGTTTTCATCCATTGCTTCTTGTCCTTCAGGTGGACCAGATGACCTCCAAGGTCCCTTCCAACTTTTATTACTATTATTATTACTATTACTACTACTTCCATCATCATCTTCATCATCATCATCTTCATCATCATCATTATTATTATTATTATTATTATTGTTATTATTATTATACTTAGGACTGTTTTTAGCACTTACGAGCCAGACTCACTGGATCAAAATTCAGACGGGTGGCAACTGGCTCGCATTTACGACGGTTGCAGCGCCCGGGATCTCCTTTTGCAGCCTTCAGACAAGCAAAGTCAATGGAGAAGCCAGATCCACTTAACGACTGGGTTACTAACTTAACAACGGCAGTGATTCACTTAAGAACTGTGACAAGAAAGGTCGTAAAATGAGGCAAAACCCACTTAACAACCATCTTGCTTAAGAACGAAAATTTTGGGCCCAGTTGTAAGCTGAGGACTACCTGCATTGCAATGCCTTCTATAGGGGGCTACCCTTGAAGACTGTTCGGAAGCCACTGTTGGCTGCAGAACGCAGCTGCGCGGATGGTGTTGGGGGTCCCTTGGGTGGCATAGGTCAGGGGCAGCCTTGGCCACTTTAAGACTTGTGGACTTCAACTCCAGTGCTCTACTGGACCATTTCAGACAAGTGACTGCCTAACACGGCTCCCTCTTCTTAAAACCTCCAGTGATGGAGTGTCCACGATTTCTGAAGGCAGGCAGTTCCACTGGTTATGACGCTGGGTCAAGAAACATCTGCAAGAAAACCGCCCAGCTCAGAGACGACCAGGGACCCCACACTCTTTATCTTCCTCCTCCTCTTCCTCCCCCTCTCCCCTCCTCCCCCCACCTCTGCAAACCCCCCACCCTTCTAGCATTGATGATGTTCCCTAGTTGGGTCATGAAACTTCTGCAAGAAAACCACCCAGCTCAGAGAGCACCCAGGACCCCCACAGCCTTCATCCTCCTCCCCCACCCTTCCTCCTTCCTCGTCCTCCTCCTCCCTTCTAGCACTGATGATGTTCCCTAGTTGGGTCATGAAACGTCTGCAAGAAAACCACCCAGCTCAGAGAGGACCAGGGACCCCACACTCTTTATCTTCCTCCTCCTCTTCCTCCCCCTCTCCCCTCCTCCCCCCACCTCTGCAAACCCCCATCCCCTCTAGCATTGATGACGTTCCCTAGTTGGGTCATGAAACGTCTGCAAGAAAACCACCCAGCTCAGAGAGCACCCAGGACCCCCACAGCCTTCCTCCTCTTCCCCCACCCTTCCTTCTTCCTCCTCCTCCTTCTCCCTTCTAGCACTGATGATGTTCCCTAGTTGGGTCATGAAACGTCTGCAAGAAAACCACCCAGCTCAGAGAGCACCCAGGACCCCCACAGCCTTCCTCCTCCTCCCCCACCCTTCCTTCTTCCTCCTTCCTCCTCCTCCTCCTCCCTTCTAGCACTGATGATGTTCCCTAGTTGGGTCATGAAACGTCTGCAAGAAAACCACCCAGCTCAGAGAGGACCAAGGACCCCACAGTCTTTCTCTTCCTCTTTCTGTTCCTCCTCCTCCTCCCCCCCCCCGCACCTCTGCAAACTCTCCCTTCTAGCATTGATGTTCCCTAGTTGGGTCATGAAACATCTGCAAGAAAACCATCCAGCTCAGGGAGCCTCAAGGACCCCTCCCCCTCCCTCCTCCCCCTCCTCTTTGGAAGAAGCTGGGTGGGGCTGGGGGACTCTGTCAGAAAATTACAGATGCTTTTAATTTCGGGCTCTCTTCCAGGCAGACTCCCACCGAGATAACTCTGCAGGCTCGCCAGCCAGTGGGAGATCTTTGTTCCCGCTGTTGTCGCAAGGATGTTCGACACGGCGTTCTGCAGAGCTTCAGACAATGAGCTTTTCATACCTAACTCTCTCGGCTCACAATGAAGTTTTTGCTTATCGTTGGATTAGATTTGGCTGCAAATGAAATTCATTTATCGGGGCTTTTGTTAGCTCCGAGGCTGCGCTTCTCTTTCCATGAAGGGTGGGTGAAGCAGGCAAAAAACCCAGTTTTTTATCAAACAAATTTGATAAATAAATACAGCCCTCGACTTATAACAGTTTGTTTAGGGACGGTTCAAATTTGCAATGGCACTGACTTAGGGTTTTCACGCTTAGGACTGTTGCAGCACGCCCGTGGGGACATAATCAAAATTTGGACGCTTGGCAAGTGACTCGTATTTATAATAATAGAGCTGGAAGGGACCTTGGAGATCTTCTAGTCCACCCCCCTGCTCAAGCAGGAGAACCTATACCAACTCAGACAGGTGATTGTCTAGTCTCTTCTTGAAAACCTCAGTGATGGAGCGCCCACAATTCCTGGTGGCAAGCTGTTCCACTGGTTAATTGCCCTCAATGTTAGGAAGTGAGAATAGAATAGAGCTGGAAGGGACCTTGGAGGTCTTCTAGTCCAGCCCCCAGCTCAAACAGGAGAACCTACACCACCTCAGACAGGTGATTGTCTAGTCTTCTCTTAAAGATCTCCAGCGATGGGGCACCCACGATTTCTGGACGCAAGGAGTTCCACTGGTGAATTGTCCTCATTGTCAGGAAGTTTCTCCTTAATTCTAGGTTGCTTCTCTCTTCGCTCAGTTTCCAACCATTGTTTCTCGTCCTTCTCTTGTCCCCCTCTGTTGGCACACGCACCACCACCGCCAGCAGCAGGTGCATCAGGCTACCACTGCCGTCCAGAGCAGGAGCCCCCCCCCAACACAAAGGAGACGAAGTGGCCGACTAGCAAGCTGGAGTAGAGGTGGTAGAGCAGAAGTCACCAACCATTGTTGATTGCTGGACTGGAAGAAAAGGGAGGGAGAAGCATTTTACATGCGTGCATGCATGCACGGGGCTGCGAGCATGCACGTGCTGCAAATGGGGCGAGGCTAGTGCCCGCGTGATACTCACTAGCCCTGCCCGTTCTTGCATGGTGCAGCGCCTTGTATCTGCACCTCACGGCACAGCCGTTTTTGCGCCTTGCGCCTTGCAGCATGGTGGCCCATTTTTGCGCCCGTTTTTTTTGCGTGCTAGAGGTGGCACTCAGAGGTGCCTCCCTGCCCCCCCATGAGGGCGCCACAATGCTGATGCGTCCCTGGCACTTTGCAACAAATAAGTGGGTTTTGGGTTGCGGTTTGGCCACTCGGTCTCTAAAAGGTTCGCCATCACTGTCATAGGTCATCTAGCCCGAGCACGACTCCCCACACCATTTCGGACAGTCTAGTGTCTTCTTGGAAGACTCCAGGGATGAAGCAGCCACAACATCCAAAAGGAGCATCCATATGTGCCATGCTTTTCCAAGCAAGGGTCCCTAAGTGAAGGCTGCGGGGCTGGGCAGAGTCAGCTGGGGCCGGGGTCGCTGTCGGAGCAGCCTAAAATCATGGCAGTCTTCCACCAGGTCTGGAATGGAATGGGGGGAGGAGTGGTAGGGCTCATCCCAGGGTAGGTGGGTTGGATGGTGGGGGGAGGGGTCTCAATAATAAGGGATCTTGGAGGTCTTCTAGTCCGATTGCCTGCTCAGCGAGGAAACCCTGTACCATTTCAGACAAATGGCTGTCCAGTCTCTTCTTAAAAACTTCCAGTGTTGGAGCATTTACTGCTTCTGGAGGCAGGTTGTTCCACTGGTTAATTGTCAGGAAGTTTCTCCTTAGTTCCAGGTTGCTCCTTGATGATAATAATAATAATGATAAAGTTGGAAGGGACCTTGGAGGTCATCTAGTCCAACCCCCTGCTCAAGCAGGAGGCCCTATCCCCTTTCAGCCTCTTAATAATAATGATGATGATGATGATGATGATAATAATAATAATAATAATAAAGTTGGAAGGGATCTTGGAGGTCATCTAGTCCAGCGGTTCTCAACTTGTGGGTCGCGACCCCATCTGGGGTCGAACGACCATTTCACGGGGGTTGCCAAACAACGCGATCCGCCATTTTTTTCTCAGCCAGTGCAGAGGGCGGCGCCGCGCATGCGTGCCGCGCATGGGGTGGCGCCACGCATGCGCGCCGCCTGCTTATGACCGGGGTCGCCGGTCTAAAAAGATTGAGAACCACTGATCTAGTCCAACCCTTGCTCAGGCAGGAAACCCTACACCATTTCGGACAAATGGCTGTCCAGTCTCTTCTTCAAAACTTCCAGTGTTGGAGCATTCACCGCTTCTGGAGGCAGGTGGTTCCACTGGTTAATTGTTCTGTCAGGAAGTTTCTCCTTAGTTCCAGGTTGCTTCTCTCCTTGATGAGTTTCCACCCATTGCTTCTTCTTGTCCTGCCTTCAGGCGCTTTGGAGAATAGCTTGACTCCCTCTTCTTTGGGGCAGCCCCCGAGAGATTGGAATCCTGTCTCTTCTTAATAAGCTGATTCAATTTCGCAAGATATAACATTCCTGCAGTTATGCACGGCTTCTTCAGCGGGGGGGGGCGGCTGGAGGGATTTCCGGCTGTTCTTCTGGCCTCCTCCACTCCCCCCCGCTCAAGAAACCCCATCCCCAAATCTGGGCTGCGCAAAGCAAAGCCCCGCTGCGCTCCTATTGCCGTATTTACGGCCGGCCGCTCTTGCCCGAGCGCGCTTTACGGCGGAAGGTCTCGCCGGCCTGGGCCGCCTCGGGGGACGCTTTACGGCAGCGGCGCGACCTTTCGCGACAGCCGTCGGCGGGAGCGGCGGCCATGGACGTGGGGGAGTTGCTCAGTTACCAGGTGGGGCTCGGTCTTTATTGGGGGGGGGCATGGTCGGGCGAGGGGGGGGATGCTTGTTGTTGTTGTGAGGCCTCGGCCGGCGGGGCTGATGGGTGTTGTAGTCCGGCGGAGCCCGAGGAGGCTGTCGGGGCAGCCGGTGGGACTGCCTGCCACGAGAAGCGGGGGAAGGGGAGGAGGGGAGGGGGAGCCGGAGTCCAGGCGGTCCAGAAGCTTTTCCCGGTTGGCTTTGGGGGGCGGGGGCGGGGATCGCCTGGTGGTCTCCCATCCACGGGCAGCCTCGGAAGGGGGGCCGGGGGCCGCCCCTTCCCCGCCGTCTGAAGTTCTCAAATGGGTCGGGGCCGCAGGACCCGGGCAGAGGCCAACTTGTGAAACCCCTCCCCCAATCGCCCCCCGCCCCCTTTTTAACTGAAAGGCAGGTGAGCTTTGGGGGGGGGCGCTCGGGGGGTCCTCCTCCTCCCCCCCCGCTCTCCCTTGGCCCCCCCTCCCTGGCGCTGGGCTGGGCTTCGCTGAAATGTTTATAAAATCTGTTTTTTTTTTCCCTTAATGAAATTCCTCTTGTGTTTATTCGTTGACTTCATGGGCACAGGAAGGGGGGGTCCCCCAAAACACACTGAGCGGTTCCTCCAGAAATGGGCAAGGGGGCTTCATGGGGTCCTGGGTGACTCCCCCCAACTTGGCCGGCTTCTTGCAGACCTTCCACCACCTGAATAGGGAACATCATCAGGGCTAGAAGGGAGGAGGAGCAAGAGGAGGAACTGTGGGGTCCTTGGTGCTCTCTGAGCTGGGTGGTTTTCTTGCAGACGTTTCATGACCCGACTAGGGAACATCATCAGTGCTAGAAGGAGGAGGAGGAGGACTGTGGGGTCCTTTGTGCTCTCTGAGCTGGGTGGTTTTCTTGCAGACGTTTCATGACCCGACTAGGGAACATCATCAGTGCTAGAAGGGAGGAGGAGTTTGCAGAGTGGAGGAGGAGGAGGAGGAACTGTGGAGTCCTGGGTGCTCTCTGAACTTGGTTGTTTTCTTCCAGATGTTTCATGACCCAACTAGGGCACATAATCAGTGCTAGAAGGGAGGGGGCTTGTGGAAAGGAGGAAGGGGAGGAGGACTGTGGGGTCCTTGGTGCTTCCTGAGCTTGATTCTTGTATTCTTGGAAACATTTCATTACAAACCAAGTAACATCATCAGTGCTAGAAGGGAGTGGGGTGTGTGGAGAGGAGGAGGAGGAGGAGGAGGAAGAGAAGGACTGCTCTCTTGTTTTCTTGCAGACATCCGAATAGGGAACATCATCAATCCTAGAAAGGAGAAAGGCTTGGGGGGGGGGAGGATGACTCTTTGTGTGTGTGTGTGTGTGTGTGTGTGTGTGTGTGTGTATGCTGTTTGGTGCCCTATGAGCTTGGCTGTCTTCTGGCAGACCTTTCATGATCCAACCAGGTTCAACATCATCAGTGCAAGGGGGCCTGGGGGGACCCTTTCCTTGGTCTTCCAGCCTGCTGACCTGGAGCCTCCAGAGACCCGAAGGGAAGCTGCCACTCTTGCAGAGGGTGGGGGGCGCACAAGAGCCAAGGGCTCCTCGGGTCCCCCAACCTCTCTGAAGAGTAGAGAGTTCCCCCCCCCAGTTTCACCTGATGTCATAATAGTAATAATAATAATAATAATAATAATAATAATGTGGTTGTGGGGCTTGTGTACTCTGAGGAAGATGAGAGCTATGCCAGAGGTTCAACCATACTGGACAGGTCTCATCAGAGGAGTCAGACAAAGAGTGTCTCTCCCATAAAAAATATGGTGAGACGTAAATTTCAGAATGCCATACCGGCTCGGACGTCGCCCGGGTTAACAAGGTCCGCACTAGATATTGGAGTTCCTGGATATCTGGTGAAAAATGGGTTACAGGACTCAGGACTGTTGGCTGAGCAACCAGGGCCAGCAGCTGCAGAACTACTGGAAGAAAAGGTGTTTACCCGTCGCAGATACACAGTGATGGAAAACAAAGAAATAATGATCTGTTACTACAGATCAAGTCCAACAAGAAGAGGATATCTAAAACGAATGCACCAGTTCTGGAAAGAACAACATCCAGAATCAGAAATAACAGAACAGAGACTAGCAGATCAACGCCGATTTATAACACGAAATAAAATATTCACAGAAACAGAATTGGACGAACTGCAAAGGTTTACCCAGGGCAAAGAAATCAAAGCCTTACCAGAAGTAATTCAGAATGTAGAGGCAAACCAGGGGGAGTTGGCAGTGAAGGAATCTAGCAGAGATATACAACTGTTCTCATTTGGAAACCAGGCACCTCTACCTCAGGAAGAACAAAACCCTCTAACTAAAGAAATAAAAGAATTGAAACAAAGAATAACTGAGCATCTAGAACAGCACAAAAACAACAGAATAAGGCTACCTGCATTGAAGCTTGTTCCAAAGAAACAGCTAGCACAAGCATTAAAAGATGCAAATATTGCAATATCAAGTATAAGCACCAATTCATTGCAAGAAACAAACCAACTAATGTACAGCACAGCTGCAGTTATAACAGAATACCTGGGATGCAAAATCAACAAAAAAGAAAAACAAACAAACAGTGCACCAGAAAAATGGAAGGCTAGACTAGAAAATAAGATCAGCAAGTTAAGATCACATGCAAGCAAGCTAGAACAGATGAAAGAAAAGAAGCTGAAGAACAAGAAGACCAAAGAATACCTAATCAAGAAATACCACTTAGAAACAAGGAAGATCAAGGAAGCACTGGAAATAATAAAGCAACAAATAACAGCTATAGCCAGGAAAATCAGTAGATATGAAGCTCGAATTGCAAACTATAGGCAGAACCTCCAATTTCAATCCAATCAGAAACGTTTCTACCAATCCATCAATGGAGAAACTGCAAAGAATCAGTCAGTACCTGACAAGGAAGAAACAGTGCAGTTCTGGAAGCAGATATGGGATAACCCAAAGAAATACAACAAGGATGCGGCTTGGTTAAAAGAGGTGGATGCAAATAAAACAGAAGTTGAAATGAAAGAACTAGTAATAACAACAAAAATGGTAGAAAAAAGAGCAAAGAAAATCAAAAATTGGTCAGCACCAGGTGAAGATGAACTGCATGGGTTTTGGTTGAAACATCTAACTGTTATACACCCACTCATTGCCAAACAGTTCAACAATATACTACAAGGAGGAGAAATTGAAAAGTGGCTAACAACTGGGAAAACCTACCTAATAATGAAAAATCCAGCAAAAGGGGCAACACCAGGTAACTACAGGCCAATTACCTGCTTACCAACAACTTTCAAATTACTAACTGGTGTAGTAGCTGATGCAGTGCAACAGCATCTAGTTGAAAACAATCTCTTTCCACCTGAGCAGAAAGGAAACCGCCCCAACAGCAGAGGAACAAAAGATCAACTCCTAATAGACAAAATGATCTTGGAAAACTGCAAGAGAAGGAAGACCAACCTGAATGTTGCATGGATTGACTACAAAAAGGCATTTGACTCTCTGCCACATGATTGGATAATAAAGTGCCTAGAAATAACAGGAGTCAGTAGAAACATCAGAAAATTTGTGCAAAGATCGATGGCACAATGGAAGACACAGTTGCAGATCAATGGTGAGAGGCTGGGAGAGGTAAATATCAAGAGAGGAATATTTCAAGGAGATTCATTATCACCATTACTATTTGTTATTGCACTGTTTCCTCTGTCAACAATACTGAATAACTCAGGACATGGCTATCAAACATCAAAAACATCTGCCAGACTATCCCACCTCCTTTATATGGATGATCTGAAGCTGTATGGAAAAACATCATCTGAAATAGAATCGCTGCTCAACACTGTTCGTATATATAGCCAAGATATTGTAATGGAGTTTGGCTTGGACAAATGTGCCACACTTACTATCAAACAAGGAAAAATAATGAAAACTGAAGGAATCAAGATGCCCCACGAAAATAACATTAAGAGTCTGGATGAGGAAGAGTACTACAAATACTTGGGTATCCTTCAAGCTGACAACATCAAGCACACTGAAGTCAAGAAAAAGATTAGAGGTGAATACATCAAGAGAGTGAAGAAGATCTTAAAATCCAAACTCAATGGAGGAAATACCATAAAGGCAATCAACACCTGGGCAATCCCAGTCATTAGGTACACAGCTGGAATAGTGGACTGGACTCAAGCAGAACTAAAAGCAATGGATAGGCAGACCAGAAAAATAATGACAATGAATCATGCCCTTCATCCACGCAGTGACATTGATAGACTTTATCTACCAAGGCAAATAGGTGGGCGTGGAATGCTACAAGTACATCAGATGGTTGAAGAAGAAAAAATGGCTTTGGAAGAATATCTGAAGAACAACGATGAAGATGCACTGAAATTAGTATATCAGGAAGGCTTACTAACTACTGGAGAGACCAAACTGGCCTTCAAGAAAGACCAAATGAAGAACAGAATAGAGGCATGGGAAGACAAAGCACTACATGGCCAATACATGAAAAAAATAGCTGGGAAAGCAGATAACAATAAAACCTGGCAATGGCTAAGAGCAGGAAAATTGAAGAAAGAGACCGAGGGACTAATTCTGGCTGCACAAGACCAAGCCTTAAGAACAAATGCATACAAAGTCAAAATTGAGAAGACAGCAACAGACAGTAAGTGCCGCCTATGCAAAGAAGCTGAAGAAACAGTGGACCACTTGGTAAGCTGTTGCAAGAAGATTGCACAAACTGATTACAAGCAGCGGCATGACAAAGTAGCAACAATGGTGCATTGGAAGATCTGCCAAAAATATCATTTGCCTGTAAGCAAAAACTGGTGGGATCATAAAATAGAGAAAGTCATAGAAAATGATAAAATTAAACTGCTCTGGGACTTCAGAATTCAAACAGACAAGCACCTGCAACATAACACCCCAGACTTAACAATTGTCGATAAGAAAGACAAAAAAGTCTGGATAGTGGATGTGGCAGTGCCTGGAGATAGCAGAATAGAAGAGAAAGAACTGGAGAAGATAACAAAATACAAAGACCTACAAATAGAAATAGAAAGACTGTGGCAAAAGCAAGCAAGGGTAGTACCAATAGTCATAGGCTCCTTGGGTGCAATTCCAAAACAACTGGAGCACCACTTGAACACCATTGGCATTGACAAATTCGCTATTAGTCAATTGCAAAAGGCAGCCTTATTAGGAACTGCTTCCATCCTGCGACGATATCTGTAATACCATCAAACATCCACATCTGCCTATCCCAGGTCCTGGGTAAGGACTCGATGGGTAGACAAAATGCCAAATCCAGTCTGAACATCTGGCTGACTGTGCGATGATCGATAATAATAATAATAAGTTGGAAGGGATCTTGGAGGTCATCTAGCCCAACCCCCTGCTCAGACATGAAACCCTACACCATTTCAGTCAAATGGCTGTCCAGTGTCTTCTTAAAAACTTCCAGTGTTGGAGCATTCACCGCTTCTGGAGGCAGGTTGTTCCACTGATTAACTGTTCTAATTGTCAGGAAGTTTCTCCTTAGTTCCAGGTTGCTTCTCTCCTTGATCAGTTTCCATCCATTGCTTCTTGTCCTGCCTTCAGGCTCCTTGGAAAATAGCTTGACTCCCTCTTCTTTGGGGCAGCCCCTGAGATACTGGGAGGCTGCTATCATGTCCTCCCTCGTCCTTCTCTTCATTAAACTAGACCTACCCAATTCCAGCAGCCGGTCCTTATATGCTTTAGCCTCCAGTCCCCTGATCATCTTTGTTGCTCTTCTCTGCACCCTTTTTAGAGTCTTAGTATCTTTGTTGCATCGCAATGACCAAAACTGAATGCTGGATTCCAAGTGTGGCCTTACCAAGGCCTTGTAAAGTGATATTAACACTTCACCTGATCTTGATTCTGTTCCTCTGTTAATGTAGCCTAGCAATTTGTTGGCTTTTTTGGCAGCTGCAGCACACGGCTAGCTCCTATCTAAGTGATTGGCCACTGGGACTCCGAGATCCCTCTTACATTTACTACTATTGAGCAAGATACCCCCTATACTATACCTGTGCATTTGGTTTTTCTTGCCTAAATGTACATTTGGGGATATTAAAAAAGACATATTATATTTCTTCAAAGGAATAATGGAGAAAAAATCTTAGGCAGAAACTGAGCAGGCCGGCTCTGTAGAAATGCAGATTTGATAATCCTATTCAGAAAGACTGGGCCAAATGCCTTCAGTCACAGCCCCAGAGAAGGTTTGAGCTGATGGGATTAGAAAAACAAAGACCCCCAAGGACAGGAACATGGGCTAATAGGATTAACCCGCCACCATTAGAATCCCAAAAGGGCACACTCAAGCTCAGGTCAAAGTACACAGCATAGGAACAGGAAGAACTTCCACTACAAAGCCCAAAGAAGCCCACCTATCCCAACTCCATTTTGTCAGCTGTCCCAGAACCCCATGCCGTTGGTTCTGTTCTTCCGTAAACAGAACCTTCTTTCCAAACAGCCTCCATTTCATTTATTCCCGGCTTGGACTGGACCTGACGATTTTTTTTTTTCCCTAACACATTCATCTCTGTTTGAACTGACACCCTGTTTGCTTTTGAGTGCCCCTGTTCTCTGGGGCTAGAGGTAGGGTCCTTGAAAACCCCTCTAATTTAATCCCAGCAATAACAACCATGAAGATCGCCTTAATGGCTGAACCAATGTATTTCTCTGCTCGTTCTAATTATCTGTAATGATTGCAGTTCTTCTGAAGGAAGCAAGTTAAGCTAAAATATAGTGACACAGTCATTCTTTTTTTCCTGCCTGACACATAAAAATCAATTACTAATCTGGAACATGAGTCTTTGAACTCTCCTTGTCTTTTTCTTACGCGTGATCGCTTCATTTTCTCCTTTAAGCGTTGTGGCTGGGTCCCTCCGAGATAAAAGAGAATATAAGTGTCCCTCTTCCCCCCCCCCCCCAATAATGCTAATTATGTGTGAGTATTTATAGAATCACTTCCTGAAATTCAGGCATCATAAATACCCATATTCTATATTTCTATCCGATGATGATATTTGTACAGATAAGTAATCGATTAGAGGAAGTATGTACAGCAGGGGTAGTCAACCTTGGCTCTTTTATGACTCGTGGACTTCAATTCCCAGTACAGTATTACAGTACAGTACAGTATTAATATAAATAATATTTGATGGCCGATTTGTCCATTTTGTAGAGTTTTCCAAAGTCTTTTGTCTTTATTTTTGCCCGTTTTTCAATTTGAAATGCCATCCTGTCTCTAATGGCAGCTGAAAACAAATGAGAACTCAATTGATTGTATCGCAGCAATTTATATGCCTGAAGGGAATATAGACAGGGAATGCAATTGTGAAAAATTGTTCAGTAGTTTCCCCTGGGTTTCCTTGCCAGCCCAGATTCCTCGTGAAACTGACCGGTCTCCTTTTCAGATCATCCAGCTTTGGACCGGCAGCATGGATTCAAGGGGGGGGGGGCATTTTCACCGAAATGGACCTTCCTGTCAATTTGTAGAGATTCTTTAACAGCACAACTTTGGAAAAGTCGCAATTTTATTGTATAATGCAGCCGCGAAGACGAGGCAAGTTTAATCGTTGCTTCTTTGCAATTTGCTGAGATGAATTAAAGAGAGAGAGAGAGAGAAACATCTGTGCCACAAAATTCATCAGTTTCGGAAACTGAAGGATCCTCCTGGAATTTTTTTTTAAGAGTTTCAAAAGAAACTGCTGTATCTAATTGAAGACTTTAGTTGTGTAACCAAAGATTTGTAGCCTAAGGATTGAATTGTGGGACCATTCTTGCTGCTCTCTGAGCTTGCTTGTTTCATTGCAGACGTTTCATGACCCAGTTAGGGAGCATCATCAGTGCGAGAAGGGAGGGGGGGTTGGGGGGGAGGAGCGGGAGGAGGAGGACTGTGGGGTCCTTGGTGCTCTCTGAGCTGGGTGATTTTCTTGCAGACATTTCATGACCCAATTGGGTAACATCATCAGTGCTAGAAGGGAGAGGGCTTTGCAAACTAGCCTTGATGATGATCCTCCCTAACTGGACCACAAAACGTCTGCAAGAAAAACAAGCTCAGTCATAGCACACTAAGGACTCCCCCCCACTAGAATGCCGACTGCCACGATTGTTCTGCTAGAAAAGCAGCTCTCGCCTTGATTTGACTCGGTTGCCCTCCTCGTTTCCCCAGCACCGTCCAAGAGGGAATTCTCTCTCCCTGCTCCCTGTCCCGCTTTTCCACTCAGGTGCGGAAATTGTCCAGAGGATCCGAGCGTAAGCAGCGCCTCTGGCTGCCGGGCCCTTGTGAGGACATCAAGAGGGTTTGCACACGTTGGCGTGGGCTAAGCCTGTGGTGTATACCAGGCAGGGTGGTTTATAAACCATGTTTTACGACTTAGTGTGTTAAGCAAACCTGGGTTCCAGTTCATTGAGCAGGCTAGCCAAGGATAGGCAACCTTGGCCCCCTCATGACTCGTGGACTTCAACTCCCAGAATTCCTGAGCCAGCATGGGGGAACTATGGCCCCCTTGTGACTCGTGGACTTCAACTCCCAGAATTCCTCAGCCAGCATGGGGGAACTATGGCCCCCTCGTGACTCGTGGACTTCAACTCCCAGAATTCCTGGGCCAGCGTGGGGGAACTATGGCCCCCTCGTGACTCGTGGACTTTAACTCCCAGAATTCCTGAGCCAGCGTGGGGGAACTATGGCCCCCTCGTGACTCGTGGACTTCAACTCCCAGAATTCCTGAGCCAGCATGGGGGAACTATGGCCCCCTCGTGACTCGTGGACTTCAACTCCCAGAATTCCTCAGCCAGCATGGGGGAACTATGGCCCCCTCGTGACTCGTGGACTTCAACTCCCAGAATTCCTGAGCCAGCCTGGCTCAACTTGGAAACCTGTCCCTTTCCCCTCAGCATGGGTGATTCAGGAATTCTGGGAGTTGAAGTCCATGAGTCATAAAAGAGCCAAGGTTGCCTACCGCTGGGTTAGGCAAATCATGGTTGTCTGGCACTTTTTGAAGCAGCTCCCTCTCTCACTAGGCTTGCGGTGCTAGCAAGGAGCCCTTTTGTGAGACCGCAGTGTGTGTAGCTGCCCCGTGGGGTCTTGGGCTACCCCCTCCCCACCCTGGCAGCCTTTTCTACCTCCCACCTTTGGGACTTCCTAAATCTAACTCATGTTTTTATAACAGCGTTCTGATCCATTTCTTCTCACCCACCGCCTGGAGTTAAATGCTTGCAAAAGCCTATTTGTCATTTGCATTTCAAGGGGGGGGGGAAACCACCAAGCTGGTTAAAGGTTTAGCCAGCATTGGGGGGTTATTTTTTGGTTCTGTGGACTGGCGGGGATGGCTTTGGCGGCTGATGGGGGGGGGGCTGCGCAACCTCAATCCCACGATGCGCAAATGCGCCTGCCTGCCACGCTCCGGGTCTGGGGGACCCCTGCTTTCAAGGCAGCCAGACTGGCAGCCCCTCCTTGGGGAAAAGGACGGGGGGTTCCTCCCGTCTGGCCATTCATGGTGCAGTTATCTGGTTCTCTGACCCAAAGGGCTGCGGCTTTTGCTTGGGATGTTCTGTTCCTCCTTTCTCGGTCCTCCTTGGGTCAAACTCCAGAAGGCAGCGGAGGTCACTTGCCCCATTTTTCTGCCCATCACCCCCCCCCCCCACACACACACTGCGGTTCCCCTCTGTCCAGCCCTTTGCCCCGGCCCTCAGCTGGATTGGGTGGGCCTGGGGGCTCGTCCTTTCTCGCAGGCCTTTCATGGTTGAACTAGGGAATATTCTTAGTACTAATGATGTTACCTAGCTGGGTCGTGAAACGTCTGCGAAAAAAACGATCAAGCTGAGAGAGAACCAAGGATCCCATCCTCCTCCCCCTCCTCCTCCCCTCCTCCCTTCCTCTCTCTCTGTCTGCAAACCCATTTCTTGTAGCACTGATGATGTTACCTAGTTGGGTCATGAAACGTCTGCAAGGAAACCACCAAGGTGAGATAGAACTGAGGATCCCTCCTCCTCCTCCTCCTCCTCCTCTCCACACACCCCACTCCCTTCTAGCACTGATAATAATAAAGTTGGAAGGGACCTTGGAGGTCATCTAGTCCAACCCCCTGCTCAGGCAGGAAACCTTACACCAGTGGTTCTAAACCTATTTAATGCCGCAACCCCCCAACCGGTCGTAAGTCGAGGACTACTCCACTGGTGCAGCACCGTTTGCAGACTGGGGCTTTTGGCGGGCTCAGCAGGGCAGAGACAGCCTGGACAATTCCTATTGGCTTTGGAAAGCCAAAAGAATGAGACTCTATTCAAGAGAGTCAGTCTATTCTGTTGGCTTTCAAAAGCCCATAGAATAAAAGGGAGTAGCACAGCTAAGCAAAAGGGGGAAAAAATGGCGGACTGCGTTGTTTGGTGACCCCCGTGAAATGGTCACTCGACCCCAAATGGGGTCCCGACCCACAGGTGGAGAACCACTGCTCTACGCCATTTCAGACAAATGGCTGTCCAATCTCTTCTTAAAAAAACTTCCAGTGTTGAAGCATTCACCGCTTCTGGAGGCAGGTGGTTCCACTGGTTAATTGTACTCACTGTCAAATGATGATGATGATCCCTAGCTGGGTCATGAAACGTCTGCAAGAAAACCACCAAGGTGAAAGAGAACCAAGGATCCCATCTTTCTCCTCCTCCTCCTCCTCCTCTTCCTCCCTCTCTCTCTGTCTACACACCCCTCCCTCTAGTGCTGATGATGTTACCTAGCTGGGTCATGAAAGGGCTACAAGAAAACCACCAAGCTGAGAGAGAACCAAGGATCCCTCTTCTTCCTCCACTCCACCCCCCCCTCCTCCTCCACTCCACCCCCCCTCTATTTTAGCACTGATGATGTTCCCTAGTTGGGTCGTGAAACGTCTGCAAGGAAACCACCAAGGTGAAAGAGAGCATTCGGTTCCTTCCCGAGCTACACAGACTCTCTTCTCTTGGTGCTTTTTCAACTGCTCAAACGTTCATTTTTTCTCCTTTCCTTATTTCTTCTGGACTGTTTTTTTTTGTTTGTTTTGGACAGGGTGCTTTGGCTGTTATTGATTGCCCTCTCATTTAATTCTAAGTACCTCTGATATAATTTGCATGTGGCACGCAAGACATTATAAAATGTAATGCTGTGCCGTATTTCATCCCCCTCATTTTTTCCCCCCCCAGCCCTTCGCACGGAAAACGAAAATTGATTTTCCTCGTCATTTTCTCTGCCCGCTTTGCAAATGAAACGCGGCAGTTGTGTGTGTGTGTGTGGGGGGGGGGGGAGCTTGCATTTGTTCAGGCATCTTTCAAATCTCTCCGGCCCCAGGTTGGTCCTGACCTAGAAATTTGGGGAGGGGGGGAGCCTCCCTTTGATAACAGCCGCCTCTGTCCGGGCTTCCTGGCCTTTGAGTTCCTCCGGAAGCTTTTCCGTTGGAAATGGATTGCCTGTTGTAGTGTAGTTGTAGTTGTATGGATGCTCCCTCGGGTTTGGTGTCTCTGCAGGACCCGGCTTGGAGTGGGGCTCCGTGTATGGTTGATGGAGGTGGCCAGAAGGAGGCTTTCTGGTCGATTTGCCATCCCTTCTAGTCCTCATGGTGGTGCTTAGTTAGGTCGGGAAATGTCTGCATGATGATAGCCAAGCTCAGAGAGCACAAAGGAGCCCATGGTCCTTCTCCTCTTCCTTCCTCCCTGCACACCCCACTATCTTTCAGCACTGATGATGTCACCCAGTTGGGTCATGAAACGTCTGCAAGAAAACCACCCAGCTCCAAGGACCCCCACAGTTCTTCTCATCTTCCTCTTCCTCGCAAACCCAACTCTCTTCTAGCACTGATGATGTTCTCTAGTCTGGATCACGAAACACCTGCAAGAAAATCACCCAGCTCAGAGAGTACCAAGGATACCATAGTTGCCCTCCTCCTCCTCCTCCTCCTCCTCCTCCTCCTCCTCCTCCTCCTCCTCCTCCTCCTCCTCTTCCTTGTCCTCTCTGCAAACCCTCCCTCCTTCTAGCACTGATGATGTTCTCTAGTTGGATAATGAAACATCTGCAAGAAAACAATCAAGCTCAGAGAGTACCAAGGATACCATCCTCCTCCTCCTTTTCCTTGTCCTTCTGTAAACCCTCCCTTCCTTTTAGCACTGATGATGTTACCTAGTTGGGTCATGAAACATCTGCAAAGAAACAAGCAAGGTCAGAGAGCACCAAGGACCCAATAGTTGTAGTCGTCGTCGTCGTCGTCGTCCTCCTCCTCCTCCTCTTCCTCCTCCCCCTCCTCCTCCTTGCAAACCCAGCTCCCTTTTAGCACTGATGGTGTTCCCTAGTTTGGCTCATGAAACGTCTGCCAGAAAACAACTAAGCTCAGAGAGAACCAAGGACCCCACAGTTGTTCTCCTTCTTCTCCTCCTCCTCCTCTTCTTCTTCTTCTTCTTCTCTTCTTCCTCCTCCTCCTCCTCCTCCTTCTCATCCACCTCACAAACCCCACGGCCTTCTAGCCTTGATGATAGTTGGATCCTGAAAGGTTTGCATGAAATCAACCATGCTCAGAGAGCACCAAGGACCCCACAGTCGTTGTCCTTCTCCTCCTCCTCCTCCTCCACTCCACACACACCCTTCCCTTCTAGCCCTGATGATGTTCCCTAGTTGGGGAATCCTCCTTTTCCATGAAAACAGCCAAGCTGAGCGCCAAAGGGCCCAAAGTTCAAGGCCCAGCTACACATATTCTCTTCTGTCGGTAATTGCTTTTTCCTTCTGCTTCTCCTGGATCTCCTCTCTCCAAACATTGGATCTGCGCTCTGCTTTAACCCAGCAGCCCTCTTCCCTCTGTGCCAGGCTCGGCTCTGGACGGGCTGGGCAACTTGCCTGTCAGTTCAGCCCTGAGCATTGATCGGAAGAGGAAGGGGGGGGGCGGGAGAAGCCGCTGTCTGCAGCAGCAGCGAACAGACCAGCAATGCCTGCCACCCCTGGTGCTCTCTGGAGGGGGCCAGAATCCATGAATCCTTCCTAGCCCTGTTTCCTGTGACAGGTGGGGCTGAGCGGGTCATAGCCAACCTAGCTGTAGTTCAGGGGTTTCTCTTCCAGGATCCACTCTGACATCAGAATAGAGCTGGAAGCGACCTCGGAGGTCATCCACTCCAACCCCCTGCTCAAACAGGAAACCCTGCACCATTTCAAACAGATGGCTGTCCAGTGTCTTGTTAAACATCTCCAGTGATGAAGCACCAACAATTTCTGGAGGCAACTTCTGTTCCCCTGGTTAATTGTCCTCACTGTCAGGAAATTCCTCCTTAATTCTAGGTTGCTTCTCTCCTTAATTACTTCCCATCCATTGTTCCTTGTCTGGTATAGGGGCTGGACTAGAAGACCTCCAAGGTCCCTTCCAGCTCTATCCTATCCTATCCTATCCTATCCTATCCTATCCTATCCATTATTCTATTCTATTCTATTCTATTCTATTCTATTCTATTCTATTCTATTCTATTCTACTCTATTCTATTCTTTCCATTTCCATTATTCTATTCTACTCTACCCTACCCTACCTTACCCTATACAAACCTATCCCTTGTTCTGCCCTCTGGTGCATTGGAGAATAGGTTGAAACCCCCTTCTCTGTGGCAGCCCCTCAAATATTGGAACACTGCTCTCCTGTGCCCCCTCATCCTTCTCTTCATTAAACCAGACGTACCCAGTTCCTGCAACCATTCCTTATAGGTCTTAGCCTCTGGTCCCAATCTCCCCCTCACCTTGCAGCTTGGTGCCTTCTAAAACGTCAGCTTCTCATGCCCCTGGTGCTTGGCCCTGGACACCTCATCTCTTTGTTGAAGGCAGTGGTTCTCAACCTTTTTAATGCCGCGACTCCCAACTGGTCGTAAGTCGAGGACTACTCAACCGGTCGTAAGTCGAGGACTAAACGGGTGCAGCACCGTTTGCAGAATGGGACTTTTGGCGGGCTCAGCAGGGCAGAGACAACCTGGACAATTCCTATTGGCTTTGGAAAGCCAATAAAATTAGACTCTATTCAAGAGAGTCTCTTCTATTGGCTTTCAAAAGCCAATAGAATAAAAGGGAGTAGCACAGCTAAGGAAAAGGGGGAAAAAATGGCGGACTGCGTTGTTTGGCAACCCCCGTGAAATGGTCACTCGACCCCAAATGGGGTCCCGACCCACAGGTGGAGAACCGCTGGTTTAAGGCTATCAAACAGGTCACTCTCTCTAGTGCTGCCTTCTGTAAATCAAATCTTTTTCTGGGCGGGATCTTCTCCTCCTTGTTTGCCCTGCCAAGCCAACATTTCTGAACAGGGAAAACATTCTCTTCCCGAATAAAGGAGAAGATTTGCAGCTCTGGGTTGAAATGAGGGGTCCTCAGTGCTCTCTGAGCTTGGTGGTTTCCTTGCAGTCCTTTTATGACCCAAGTAGGGAACATCATCAGTGCGAGAAGGGAGGGGGGGTTTGCAGAGAGGAGGAGGAGGAGGAGGAGGAAGAAGAAGAGGACAGCTGGGATCCTTGGTGTTCTCTGAGCTTTGTTGTTTTTGCAGATATTTCATGACCCAACTAGGGAACATCATCAATGCTAGAAGGGAGAGGGGTTTGCAGATACGAAGAGGAGGGGGGAGGAGGAGGAGGAGGAAGACTGTGGGGTCTTTGGTGCTCTATGAGCTTGATTTTTTTTTGTAGACGTTTCATGACCCAACTAGGGAACATCATCAGCACTAAAAGGAAGGGGGGGTTTGCAGAGAGGGGGAGGAGGAGGACAGCTGGGGTCCTTGGTCCTCTCTGAGCTGGGTGGTTTTCTTGCAGTCCTTTCATGACCCAAGTAGGTAACATCATCAGTGCTAGAAGGGAGGAGGAGAAGGAGGAGGAGGAGGAAGAGGATGATAGTGAGGTCCTTGTTGCTCTCTGAGCTTGATGGTTTTCCTGAAGACGTTTCATGACCCAACTAGGGAACTTCATCCGTGCTAGGAGTGGGGTGTGTGGAGAGGAGGAGGTCCTCGGTGCTCTCTGAGCTTGATGGTTTTCTTGAAGACGTTTCATGACCCAACTGGGGAACATCATCAGTTCCAGAAGGGAGTGGGGTGTGTGGAGAGGAGGAGGATTGTGGGGGCCTAGGTGCTCTCTGAGCTTTGATGTTTTCTTGCAGACGTACCCAAACGAGGGAGCATCCTCAGCTCACCCACCCAGTTCGGGTAATAGTAATAGTAGTAAAGTTGGAAGGGACCTTGGAGGTCATCTAGTCCAACCCCCTGCTCGGGCAGGAAACCCTACACCATTTCGGACAAATGGCTGTCCAGTCTCTTCTTAAAAACTTCCAGTGTTGGAGCATTCACCGTTTCTGGAGCAGGTTGTTCCACTGGTTAATTGTTCTCACTGTCAGGAAGTTTCTCCTTAGTTCTAGGTTGCTTCTCTCCTTGATGAGTTTCCACCCGTTGCTTCTTGTCCTGCCTTCAGGTGCAGTTCGGAGACCCCCTCTTGGACACCCCCCCCATCTTCCTCTCCTCACCCCGAATATTCTTTGAGTTGCCGGCGCTGCCCCTCCCTTCTGGAAAGGAATCTGCACCCTCTTTTCTTGCCTCTTACCCAGGACTGCCCCCTCCCGTGCAAAACCCCCCCCTGCCCCCTTGCAAGGGCTGATGAATTTCGCAACCAACAGGCCAGCCAGCATCTTAATTTCCTATTCCCGAAATGGCAGGAGCCGGAGTGGATTCCTCCTTTCCTGAGGTCCTCCGCCAGTCCGGGGCTGGGAGGAGGAGGAGGGGGGGCGTCTTCACCCAGGGGATCCCCGAAGTTTCAAAGGGTCCCTCGGAGAGATCAGATCGCCGCTCGTGACTCGGCGCTGCTTCCCGACGTCTTCCAAATTGGTGGCTAATAAGTAGCCCTCTTTGATGGCTCGACATTCACCTGCCGGCCTCCAGCAAGCCGCCTTTTCTGCGCTGCGTCCCCCCCCCTCCCCCGCAGCGCGCGGCTTCCCAGTAACCGGGTTTATTTGCTTCCGCAGCATCTTTTTAAATAAGATTAAGCCGGGCGCGTTAATTCCTGCCCAAGCTGCTTTGGCTGCGCTCCTCCCGGTTTCAGCCCTGCTGAGTTGTGCTGATGAGCCTGAAGTTTACCCGAGCTTGCAACTCATTTAAATCTTTTTATTTAAAAAAAAAAAAAAGATTGTGCTGGAAGGAGCTGCAGCAAAGGACCATTTTGGAGGCAGGGTGGGCAAAAGAGGGCCCCCCCAAGCTCTTATCTGTTTATGGCACCGTTGGTAGAGACCCTCTCCGCCCCGAGGGGATGCACAGCGTGGAGGATACGCCCATCACGGACGGAGCAGGTGGTTCAAAAAATATTCAGGAGGCTGGCTGGGATGCGGAAGGCTAAGAAAAGCTAGCAGTCCACATGAGGTCCAGCGGGGAGGGGCCAGGGGGTCCTCCGTGGGGGCGGCTGGGTGGGGGCCACGACCGAGGGGTTGCCCAGAAAGCCCAAGAGAAATGGCTAGAGAGTTGGTGCTCTTGAGACCCACACTTGTGACCCACACCTGTCCCACCACAAGACCCTCCGTTGACACAGCCCACACCTGTTCCATCCCAAGAGGCTTCCTTGACACGACACACACCTGTCCCATCCCAACACCCTCCATTGACACAGCCCACACCTGTCCCATCCCAAGAGGCTCCCTTGACACGACACACACCTGTCCCACCATAAGACCCTCCCTTGATACAGCCCATACCTGTCCCATCCCAACACCCTCCGTTGACACAGCCCACACCTGTCCCATCCCAAGAGGCTCCCTTGACACGACACACACCTGTCCCATCCCAACACCCTCCATTGACACAGCCCACACCTGTCCCATCCCAAGAGGCTCCTTTGACACAACACACACCTGTCCCATCCCAAGAGGCTCCCTTGACACAACACACATCTGTCCCATCCCAAGACCCTCCCTTGACACAGCCCACACCTGTCCCACCATAAGACCCTCCCTTGACACAGCCCATACCTGTCCCATCCCAACACCCTCCGTTGACACAGCCCACACCTGTCCCATCCCAAGAGGCTCCCTTGACACGACACACACCTGTCCCATCCCAACACCCTCCATTGACACAGCCCACACCTGTCCCATCCCAAGAGGCTCCTTTGACACAACACACACCTGTCCCATCCCAAGAGGCTCCCTTGACACAACACACATCTGTCCCATCCCAAGACCCTCCCTTGACACAGCCCACACCTGTCCCACCATAAGACCCTCCCTTGACACAGCCCATACCTGTCCCATCCCAACACCCTCCGTTGACACAGCCCACACCTGTCCCATCCCAAGAGGCTCCCTTGACACGACACACACCTGTCCCATCCCAACACCCTCCATTGACACAGCCCACACCTGTCCCATCCCAAGAGGCTCCTTTGACACAACACACACCTGTCCCATCCCAAGAGGCTCCCTTGACACAACACACATCTGTCCCATCCCAAGACCCTCCCTTGACACAGCCCACACCTGTCCCACCACAAGACCCTCCCTTGACACAGCCCACACCTGTCCCACCACAAGACCCTCCCCTGACGTGACCCTCTCATGCTGGCTGTGGAATTCTGGGAGTTGAAGTCCACAAGTCATAAAAGGGCCAAGGTTCCCCACTCCTGACCTAGAAGGACCCTCACCAAGGAGACATCACTGTGGTCCAGCTTCCTCGGAGGTGTAAGGGGCATCCCAGGCGTGGCCAGGGTCCCCCCCCCCACGCTCGCCTGGGCCCAGCAATGCCCAGGATGCTTCAGTGGTTAGCTTAGCACCAGGAGGCCCATTGCTGTCAATGGGAGAATGGAGCAAGGGCAGAGCGTGCAGAGCCCCCCCTTGCAAGCCAGGAGGGGGACACAGACAGAGAGGGGGGGACATTGATGATGAAGCTGCTCTGGGTGGGAGACTCATCTTGTTCCTGGGGGGGGTATCAAGGTAGGCGTCACGCCCCGCGTGCTTTGCGTGTGTGCCAAAGCTTCCTTGTGTTCTGTTTTTAAAAGTCCTTTTTCAAACCACAACGAGGAAAAGAAAAGAGAGAAAGCACACAAAGACAGATATAAGGCATATATGCTTTTCGATGCGATGACGGTGGGTCCCTCTGTTGTAACCGTTTTAAACGTGCATTATTGTTTTCTCTTATGGTGTTTGGCTTGGGTACTTGGAGGGAGGGAGGGAGGGAAGGAAGGAAGGAGTAGAACAGATGGATAGAAGGAAGGAAATTGAAAAAGGAAAGGAAGGAAGGAAACAGATGGGTAGATGGAAGAAGAAAAGGAAGGAAGGAAGGAAGGAGTAGAACAGATGGATAGAAGGAAGGAAATTGAAAAAGGAAAGGAAGGAAGGAAACAGATGGATAGATGGAAGAAGAAAAGGAAGGAAGGAAGGAAGGAAGGAAGGAGTAGAACAGATGGATAGAAGGAAGGAAATTGAAAAAGGAAAGGAAGGAAGGAAACAGATGGGTAGATGGAAGAAGAAAAGGAAAGAAGGAGTAGAACAGATGGATAGAAGGAAGGAAATTGAAAAAGGAAAGGAAGGAAACAGATGGGTGGATGGAAGGAAGGAAGGTTAGAGAGGGAGGGAGGGAACAGATGGGCAGAAGGCAGACAGGAAAGGGATAGATGGACAGAAGGAAGGAAGGAAAACGGGAAGGAAGGAAAGAAGGGATATTAACACCTCTGGGTTTCTTCCTTTTTGCCTGGGGGGGGGGGTTCCCTGGTGTTCGGCTGCAGATGGGGGGGGCAGCCTCAGTGCTTCCAGGCCGATCTCTGCTCATTGGCCCCAAGGAGACTCTTCTCCTCCTGGCCGGGGGGGGGGGGAGGTTGGGGGGCTCCCGGCTGAGATCCAGGCTGGCTGCAGCTGCCCACGAAAGCATCGTGGGAGGGGGCTTTAATTTAGCCACAGTTCTGCTGAGGTGGGCTCCATTGCTTTGGGTCTAACTGCACTCCGTGTGTCCCCCCCCCGCCACAAGCCCTTCATTACAGCTGTTGTCTCTGTGCCTTTTTGATTCAAAAGGAAGGAAAGGGAAGGAAGGAAGGAAGGAAGGAAGGAAGGAAGGAAGGAAGGAAGGAAGGAAGGAAGGGAAGCTGAAGCAGCCACTGCAGGTGTGCCTGGCCCAGAGAAGCCGTCAAAAGCAAACCTTTACAGCAGTGTTTCCCAAACTTGACCATTTTAAGGCATGTGGACTTCAACTCCCAGAATTCCACAGCCAGCGTTGCTGGCTGTGGAATTCTGGGAGTTGAAGTCCACATGCCTTAAAATGGTCAAGTTTGGGAAACACTGCTTTACAGCCATTTTGCAACTTCTCTAAGTGGCCATTTGAAGCCTGCAAAAGGCTTTCTCTCTGCTTGGGGGGGCATTATTTTAGTTGGGATTTGCCCCCCCCCCGAATCAGAGAGAACGCTTTTCTTACATCCCGCCCACTTTTGCTAGCCAACCCCCCCCCCTCCCCTCCATGGAGGAGAGCCTGGATGATGCTCCCGGAAGGTGAGAGCCCAGCCTCCCCCCCCCCCAAGGAAAAGTGGCGGAAGCAACGCAAGGGAACCTAGGGGGCGCTGAGAGTAGGGGAAGCCCCCTTCCCCCCCTGGGGTGACCCCCTGGTTCTTCTGGCCTTGTCTCCCCCGCGGAGGGCAGGCCCCGTTTTTCCGGGGTGCCGAAGCGTTTGAGGCTCTCCTCAGCTGGAAGGTTTTGGGCACTGCAGATGGTGGAGCTTTTCTGGCAGTCCGGGGGCAGTCTGGGAAAAAGGAGGGAGGAGGAAAAGAAAGAGTAGGAAGAGAAAGGGAAAGGAAAAGGGAGGGAGGGAAGAGGAATGGAAGGGGGAGGGAGAGAGGAAAGAAGGAAGGAAGGAAAGAAAGAGGAATGGAAGGGGGAGGGAGAGAGGAAGGAAGGAGGAAAAGAAAGAGCAGGAAAAGGAGAAAGGGAAAGGAAAAGGGAGGGAGGGAAGAGGAATGGAAGGGGGAGGGAGAGAGGAAAGAAGGAAGGAAGGAAAGAAAGAGGAATGGAAGGGGGAGGGAGAGAGGAAGGAAGGAGGAAAAGAAAGAGCAGGAAAAGGAGAAAGGGAAAGGAAAAGGGAGGGAGGGAAGAGGAATGGAAGGGGGAGGGAGAGAGGAAAGAAGGAAGGAAGGAAAGAAAGAGGAATGGAAGGGGGAGGGAGAGAGGAAGGAAGGAGGAAAAGAAAGAGCAGGAAAAGGAGAAAGGGAAAGGAAAAGGGAGGGAGGGAGAGAGGAAGGAAGGAAAGAAAGAAAGGAATGGAAAGGAGGGAGAGAGGAAGGAAGGAAAGGAAAGAGTGGAAAAAATTAAAGAGAAAGGAAAAAGGAAGGAAGGGGAAAAAAGAGTAGGAAAGAAGGAAAAGAAGGGAGGGAGGGGGAGAAAAAGAAAGGAAAGGGAAAAGAGGAAGGGAAAGGAAAGGAGGGAGGGAAGAAGGAAGAAAGGAAGGAAAAGAAAGTAAAAGGAAGGAAGGGAAAGAGAAAGGGAAGGGAAAGGAACGAGGGAGGAAGAAAGGCAGGAAAAAAGAAAAGAAAAAGGAAAGGAGGGTGGGAGGAAGGAAGGAAGGAAGGAAAGGAAGGAAAGAAGAAGGGGAAGAAAGACAAGGGAGGGAAAGAGGAAAGAGAAAGGGAAGGGAGGGGAGGGGGATTCCGTGGGGGACCCATTGCCGGCAGCTCTTTCCCCACCTGGGGGGGGGCAGAGTCCGGCCTCCACCGGGCACAGGTGGGCAGGTAGCCACTGGACCTCCCCCCACTGCCCCCCCACCGGGCAACTGAGCCGAATCCTGCCCGCCTCTCGCCTGCCTCTTGCTGCAACAGTTGTGTTGGCGTCTACCACGGGGGTCCCAGCCCCGGTGCTGCTTTTATTTGGGGACCCCCCCCCGAGAGGCGAGGGCTGGGAGCGTGGGGAGGGGGGGCTCGCCTTCCTCTGCCGACTGCTTGACCCTTTTCCTTCTCAAAGCCCAACAGGGGCACCAAGCGGACCCGGGACGACGAGGAGGAGGAGCTGAAGGGGCGGCCCAAGACAGCCGGGGCCCGGGAGCGTGGCCGCTACCGGGAGGAAGAGCCCCCGGCTGCCGACGAGTCCGAAGAGGAGAAGAAGAAGCTGCACCACGTCTTTGAAAGAGGCGAGGAGGAGGAGGAGGAGGTGGGTGAGGGTCTTGTCCTCTCCACACACACCCCCCCCCCGGGTTCTCGGCTCTCCCTCCCTCCCCTCCCGTGACCTGCTCCCTCCCGGGGCCAGGCAGACCCTCCCCTCTCCAAGATGGCGCCCTGGGGGTCCCCACTGACGGCCCTAACTTCTCTTCCGTTGGGTGAGGGTGAAAGGGTGAAAGTCCATATTACAGGGGTTCCCGGTCTCGGCCCCTTGATGACTTGGGGACTTCGATTCCCAGAATTCCTGCGGCCGAGGTTGGGAAAACCCCCCCCGTCAAAGAACGTGGACTCCTAAAGCTGGGAGGGACCTTGAAGGTCTTCTAGTCCGACCCCCTGTCCAAGAGGGAAGTCCTTAGACCAGGGGGGGGGGTGTCCTCAAACTCGGCCACTTTAAGACTTGTGAACTTCAACTCCCAGAATTCCCCAGCCAGCTAGGCTATGCTGGCTGGGGAATTCTGGGAGTTGAAGTCCACAAGTCTTAAACTGGCCACGTTTGAGGAGCCCTGCCTTAGACCATCCCAAGTCAAGCTTAGCTCGCCACCTTCTTTGAGAAAGGACACCTTGAGGTCATGCAGACTATCCGGCGTTCACACAGACACGGAAAAAGAAGCATTTCCCATCAGGGCTACTTTCCCAAGATAACCATTCACAGCATTCCGGGATGTGTGTGTGTGTGTGTGTGTTGAAAAACCAGCAAAATTTATTTATTGATGTGATTTATTATTTATTAAACAAATTTATGCAGCCCCCCCTCCAACTCACACATAACGGACTTTCAGGCAGTTTCCCATTTTTTTTTTTAAAAAAATCCATTTAGTTGAAAACCCATTACAAGCCCCCCCCCCATCTCACCTCTTTCCTGTGGGAGCAACAACACAATCCAAGTTGGCAGCAACAACAAGACAGTTCAACAAATTTTGCAACAGTCTTAAAAACTCCCCTTGCTTGTTAATTCTCTCGTTCCGGTCACTTCCTGTATTCTTCCTGCAAAGAGGCCCCCTCTATTTTCACAGGGAGTCCCCGAACTTGCAACAGTTCATTTAGTGACCGAAGTTACAACAGCACTGAAAAAAGTGATTTATGGCCATTTTCACACTTAGCGACCATTGAAGCATCCCCAGGGTCACGTGATCAGAATTCGGATGCTTGGCAACGGACTCGTATTTACGACGGTTGGGGGGGTCACGTGATCCCTTTTTGGGACCGTCGGACAAGCAAAGCCCACGGGGGAGTCACGTTCACTTAACAACCAGGTTTCTGACTTAACAACCGCAGTGGTTCACTTAACAACCAGGTCCTAAAATGGGGCAAAACCCAGCTAACAACTACCTTGATTAGCAATAGAAATTCTGGTCGTGAGTCAGGGGCTACCTGTATTTGGTTTCTCAGGCAAGCCCACTCCCCACCAATAAAGGAGAATATTGGTAGTTCAGAGATGAAATGGGGGGGGTCCTTGGTGCTCTCCCACCAATTGTTATGTGACACAGCAGGAGGGGGGAGAAATGGGGTGGAGAAACAGGAGAGCCTCCCAGACATCCCTTGCCGGTGTTGGGGGGGGCCCTGATCCAAGATGGCGGCTGGTCCCGCCTTTAGCAGGAAGACGGTTCCAATGCCTTGAAGGGAGACTGTTCAGACGTGGGTTTGTGGGGTGCCAGTGGAGGCTGTGACTGCGTCCTTAAACGAGGCTGTGTTTGGCCAGGAGGAACCTCTGGATGAAAGCTCCGTGAAGAAGATGATCCTCACCTTTGAGAAAAGATCTTACAAGAACCAGGAACTCCGGATCAAATTCCCAGACAATCCAGAGAAGTAAGTCCGGGTTGCGGGATCGGCCTCTTTCTCCAGGCACCACTCTCCGGAAGGCCAGGCTGAGCCCGAGGGTGGAGGGGTCAAGCACGTCATGAGTCTGGAGTCCCTTCGTCCCCCCAAGAGATCTTAAGTCCAGCCCACCTCGGATTCCATCGACTCTTATGACCCGTTAGTAGATCAGATTCTTGTAGGGAACATCAGCATGCAATATATCTTGTATTCGTCTGAACAGTCTGACCAGAATGGTTCCTAATGGAAACGAGTTTGGAGTGAGATAGTCCTAGCACTCTGACCTTCTTTCATCTTTTTAGTCTTTCCAACCTTATTCATGCTTCAGTTGCAACATACAGGCGATCCCTGGCTTACAACTGTTCATTTAGTGACCGCTTAAAGTTACAATGGCACTGAAAAAAGCGACTCACAACCGTTTTTCACATTAATGACCGTTGCAGGTCACATGATCAAAATTCAGACACTTGGCCACCGACTCGTATTTATGATGGTAGCTGTGTCCCGGGATCCCTGTTTGTGACCTTCGAATAAAGCAAAATCAATGGGGGAGCTAGATTCACTTAACAACCATGTTACTAACTCAGGGGTAGGCAACCTTGGCTCTTTTATGACTGGTGGACTTCAACTCCCAGAATTCCTGAGCCAGCATGGGGGAACTATGGACCCCCTCATGACTCGTGGACTTCAACTCCCAGAATTCCTGGGCCAACATGGGGGAACTATGGACCCCCTCATGACTCGTTGACTTCAACTCCCAGAATTCCTGAGCCAGCATGGGGGAACTATGGACCCCCTCATGACTTGTGGACTTCAACTCCCAGAATTCCTGAGCCAGCATGGCTCAGCTTTGAAGCCTCTCCCTTTTCCCTCAGCGTGGCTGGCTCAGGAATTCTGGGAGTTGAAGTCCACCAGTCATGAGGGGGCTATAGTTCCCCCATGCTGGCTCAGGAATTCTGGGAGTTGAAGTCCACGAGTCATGAGGGGGCCAAGGTTGCCTACCCCTGAACTAACTTAATAACTGCAGGGATTTATTTAACAACAGTGGCAAGAAAGGTCATAAAACAGGGTAAAACTCAGTTGTCTTGTTTAGCAATGGAAATTTTGGACTCCATTGTGTTTGTAAGTTGAGGACTGCCTGTATTAAAAATCTAGAAAAGGCGCTCTCTGTCTTTCTCTGTCTCTCTTTCCCTATCTGTCTCTCTCTCACACACACACACAACACACACACACACACACACACCATTTGCAGCTAAAAGAACCCTGAGTGCCCTTGATAGCCCATTTAGTGTCAGCAACAGACCTTGAGGGAGAGCCATAACTCACTGTAGCTGTTCTGCTGACCCTCCTGTTTTTGAACTTGGCGTGTTCCTCCCGGTTTCAGTTTTGGACAGCGCCTGGTGCTTCCTGCCTGCTTTGTTCTCTGGGTGGTGAAAGAAGGAGAGAGAGAGAGAGAGAAAGAAAAGAGAGAGAGAGAGAAAGAACGCGACAGAGAAAGAAAGAGACAGAAAGAGGGAGAAATAAAAAAGAGAAAGAAAGAAAAAGAAAGACAGAAAGGGAGAGAGAAAGAGACAGAGAAAAAAGAGAAAGAAAAAAGAAAGACAGAGACAAGAGAGAGAGAAAGAAAGGGAAAGAAAAAGAGAAACAGAAAATGAGAAACAGAAAAAAGAGAAAGACAGAAAAAGAGAGAGAGAAAGAGAGAGAAAAAAGAAAGAGAAAAAGAGAGAGCGAGAGAGCGTGCGCGCAAGAGAGAGTGCATTCTTTGGAATAACTCAATAGTCAAACAAATCTGAGATTCTCTGTAGCCTTTTCTAGGTTTTTAGTACAGGTTGTCCTCGACTTAATGACCACAACTGAGCCCAACATTTCCATTGTTGTGGTTTTCCAAATGGCCTCAAGGACTCTCCGAAAGGGGGCAAATGACCAGCTGTCTGCAAGGAGTATAAATCCTTCCCTTCCCCACCCTCCAGTCAGAACCTGAAGAAGCTTCTGGGATGAGAAGTGAAACATCTTCAAGGAAATGTCTGTGGAGATTCTCAGCCGTCCAGTTCCTGGTTGTCCCAAATTTGCTTTTTCAGGAGGCACCTGGACTTCCTTGTGTTTCTTTGAAGAGGTTTCGCTTCTCATCCCAGAAGCTTCTTCAGGTTCCGACTGGATGGTGGGGGAAGGGAAGGATTTATACTCCTTGCAGACAGTTGGTCCTTTGCCTCCTTTCAGAGGGTTGTTGGGGCTATTTGGACACAGATAAACCTCCAGGTGGCCTCAAGGACTCTCCAAAAGAAGGCAACTGACCAGCTGTCTGCAAGGATTATAAATCCTTCCCTTCCCCACCATTTGGTCAGAACCTGAGGAAGCTTCTGGGAAGAGAAGCGAAACCTCTTCAAAAAAAAGGGAAGTACAGTTGCCTCCTGGAAAAGAAGCACCTTTGGGGCAACTAGACTTTCTTGGTGTTTTCCTTGAAGACGTTTCGCTTTTCATCCAGGAAGCTTCTTCAATTCTACCTTCGAGCTTCTTGGGCGAGAAGCAAAACGTCTTTGAGGAATCAAACCCAAGAAAGTCCAGTTGCCTTTGGGGAAAGCATCTTCGGGACCAGTGGCCAGATTCCTAGATCTCTTGGATCCTGCTGACGTCTGCTCCTCTGTCCGTAGATTCATGGAATCCGAGCTGGATCTCAACGACATCATTCAAGAGATGCACGTCATCGCCACCATGCCGGACCTCTACCATCTCCTGGTGGAACTCAACGCCGTCCACTCCCTCCTTGGGCTGCTGGGGCACGACAACACCGATATCCTTCTGGCTTCGTTGGTGTCGCTCTTGCGTTCCTTGGGGGGGGGGGCTTGGCAACCGGAAGGACGTCTTGGGCTGAGTGGGGTGTGAACTGCCTGTCTCCAAAGGATGCTCCAGAGCAGGGGTCTTTCAAACCTGGCCCTTTGATGACTGGTGGACTTCAACTCCCAGAATTCCTCAGTTGGCGATTTTGATGAACCTGCGGACTTGGATCCAGACCAGGGGGTCTTCAAACTTGGCCCTTTGATGACTGGTGGACTTCAACTCCCAGAATTCCTCAACCAGGTGTGCTGGCTGAGGAGTTCTGGGAGTTGAAGTCCACCAGTCATCAAAGGGCCACGTTTGAAGGCCCCTGCTGCAGAGGTTAATCTTGGTGAAACTTGAGTCTGCAGCACCCCCAGGTAGTAATAGTAGTAAAGTTGGAAGGGATCTTGGAGGTCATCTAGTCCAACCCCCTGCTCAGGCAGGAAACCCTACACCATTTCGGACAAATGGCTGTCCAGTCTCTTCTTAAAAACTTCCAATGATGGAGCATTCACAGCTTCTGGAGGCAGGTAGTTACACTGATTAATTGTTCTCACTGTCAGGAAGTTTCTCCTTAGTTCTAGGTTGCTTCTCTCCTTGATTAGTTTCCACCCGTTGCTTCTTGTCCGGCCTTCAGGCGCCTTGGAAAATAGCTTGACTCCCTCTTTTTTGGGGTAGCCCCTGAGAGATTGGAAGACTGCTATCATGTCCCCCCTTGTCCTTCTCTTCGTTAAACTAGATCTACCCAATTCTAGCAACCGTTCCTTATATGTTTTAGCCTCCAGTCCCCTAATCATCTTTGTTGCTCTTTTCTGTACTCTTTCTAGAGTCTCAACATCTTTTTTACATCGTGGTGACCAAAACTGGATGCCGTATTCCAAGTGTGGCCTTACCAAGGCCTTGTAAAGTGGTATTAACACTTCACGTGATCTTGATTCTATCCTTCTGTTGATGCAGCCTCGCACTGTGTTGGCCTTTTTGGCAGCTGCAGCACACGGCTGGCTCCTATTTCAGGGATTGTAGATGCCCAGGTGGCCAGATGGGGAATGCAATCCAAGCTGCTGATGGTGGGAGGTGAGGGAGGCAGGCTGGGAGACCCTTCCCCCTCCCATTGGTTAGCCTGTTTTGGAAAGTTTGGTCTCCTTCAGTAAATTAGAACTGACTTTTTTTTGTTTGTCATCACTGTCCGTCTACTACAGGAGTGTCCAAAGGCAACTTTAAGACTGGTGACTTCAACTGACTGGGGAATTCTGGGAGTTGAAGTCCACCAGTCTTAAAATAGCCAAAGTTGGACAGGTTGAAGTCCACAAGTTGTAAAGATGCCAAGGTTAGACACCCTTCCCTTATACCAGGGGTCTTCAGACTTGGCTCTTTTACAGCGATTTTCAGCCTATGGGTCGGGACTCCATTTGGGGTCGATCGACCGTTTCACGGGGGTCGCCAAGCAAGGCTGTCCGCCATTTTTTCCCCTTTTTCTGGCGGGTGCCTTACCTCCCTTGGGCTGGGCCAGCTGGTGGCCCAGCCGGAGGTCGCCCTGCGCCGTCTCTGCCGCTTGCCAGCTATACCTTGGCCAGCGCAGGGGGTGGCACCATGCATGCGCGGTGCTCCTGGGCAGGGAAAGCCCTCGACTTACGACCGGTTTAGTCCTCGACTTACGGCCGGTTTAGTCCTCGACTTACGACCGGTTGGGGGGTCGCGGCATTAAAAAGGTTGAGAACCACTGCTCTTTTATGACGTGTGCCTGGCTGAGAAATTCTGGGCGTTGAAGTCCACAAGTTATAAAAGGGCCAAGTGTGAAGACCCCTGCCCTATACTATTCTGGACAAATGGCTGTCCAGCCCCTTCTTGATAATCTGCAGTGATGCAGCACCCACAACTTCTGGAGGCAAATCCTTCTATTGGTTAATTGTTTTCACTGTCGGGAAATCTCTCCTTAGTTCTATATTGGTTTCCTTGAGTAACAGAATAATAAAGTTGGAAGGGGCCTTGGAGGTCTTCTAGTCCAACCCCCTGCTCAAGCATGAGACCCTGTAACATTTTAGCCAAATGGCTTTCCAGTCTCTTCTTGAAAATCTCCAGTGTTGGAGCACCCACAACTTCTGAAGGCAGGTTGTTCCCCTGGTTAATTGTCCTCACTGTCATGAAATTTCTCCTTAGTTTTAGATCGGTTCGGTAAATGTGATGAAATGTGACAACAGATGAATGGAACAGCATGCTGGCTGGGGAATTCTGGGAGATTGAAACCCACAAGTCTTAAAGTTGCTCAGGTTTGGACACCCCTGCTCGATCAGGTTAGCAGGCCAGATTTTTTTTTTCTGGCCCTTATTCCCCAGAGCTTATTAAGGCAGCCTCTATCTGCCATGTTAACGGGCAGCTGGGACTTCTTTCTGTCTGTTATCTTGAGTTAAACTGCAGTTGCGATGGAAAAATGTGAAAAGGCTTTGTGAAAATTGCCTGCAGCTCTGCTATGGACATTTAACAAATCTACCAAACAGTCGGATGTCAGCCTGTTGCCTTTCCTAGTTACTGATAAGCAATAGTTGAAAAAAAAAATCTCTTTACAAATGTTATCTTCGCCAGGAAGGAAGGAAGGAAGGCTAGATGAGAAGGCAGAGTTAAAAAAAAAAGATTTAAGAACAAGGTCTCAAACGTTCTTTGTGAACAAAGGAATTTTTTTTCTTTCGGTTTGGCTTTTTTGCTACATGATATCCCAAAGGTGCTTTTCTCCTGACAGCAATTGGACTTTAGCTGATTTTTCTTGAAGACAATTCACTGCTCATCCAACAAGCTCCTTCCATTCTAAGCAACATCTTCAAGAAAAATCAATAAAATCCAGTTGCCATTTGGACAAAAGCACCTTTGGGACGATCATGACCTGGATGACGAAGAACCTCCATCGACATGCTACATTACGGTGGATGTTTTTGCTACGCTGAGCAGTGCGTGCTCACTTATGTTTGTGAAAATGCCTGTGTGTGCTGTCAACAGTCATTGCATTTGAGGCAGTCAAGCTAGGAGCAGCTGGCAGGCCAACGTAGGTTTCTCCGCTCTGTTGCGTTCCCCGTAGCTACCTCTGGGTGGGAAAAAATGGACCGTGAGAAAGCAAGACAGGAAGAACGTGGACTCGTTTGAGCTGCGGTGCTGGAGAAGGCGCCTGTGTATTCATTGGACAGCAAAAGGGACTAACAACCAAGTCCCGGACTGCATAACACCAGACGTGTCACTGGAAGACAAAATCACGAAACTGCATCTCACTTACTCGGGTCACGCCAGGCGGGGGAATTTACTGTAGAAAGCAATTCCTGTTTGGAAGACTTGGCTGTTAATTTGGCTGTGCCAGCAACTGTTGATTGTGATACCTTCCTTGTCTACTGTGCATTTTAATTTGTATGTTGAATGGAATGGAATGGAATAGAAGAATAGAATAGAATAGAATAGAATAGAATAGAATAGAATAGAATAGAATAGAATAGAATAGAATAGAATAGAATAGGACCTTGGAGGTCTTCTAGTCCAGCCCCCTCCTCAAGAAGGAGAACCTATAGGATTTCAGACAAGTGATTCTTCAATCTCTTCTTAAAACCTCCAGTGATGGAGCCCCACAACTTCTAGTGGCAAGCTGTTCCACTGGTTAATTGTCCTCACTGTCAGGATGTTTCTCCTTAATTCCAGGTTGCTGCTCTCTTTGATCAGTTTCCATCTGCTGCTTCTTGTCTGGTGCTTTGGAGAATAATTTGACCCCCTCTTCCTTGTGGCAGCCCCTCAAATACTGGGATGCTGCTATCGGGGTCACGTTATTCTCCAAAGCACCAGAGGAAAGGATGAGAAACAATGGTTGGAAGAAAGAGAGAAGCAACCTGGAATTAAGGAAAACTTCCTGACGGTGAGGACAACTAACCAGTGGAACAGCTTGCCACCAGAAGTCATGGGCGCTCCATCACTGGAGGTTTTTAAGAAGACATTAGACAGTCACTTGTCTGAGATGGTGTAGGTCAGGGGTAGGCAACCTGGGCTCTTTTATGACTGGTGGACTCCAAGTCCCAGAATTCCTGAGCCAGCCACGCTGAAGGGAAAGGGAGAGGTTTCCAAGCTGAGCCAGGCTGGCTCAGGAATTCTGGGAGTTGAAGTCTACCAGTCATGAAGGGGCCATAGTTCCCCCATGCTGGCTCAGGAATTCTGGAAGTTGAAGTCCACCAGTCATGAGGCGGCCATAGTTCCCCCATGCTGCCTCAGGAATTCTGGGAGTTGAAGTCCACGAGTCATGAGGGGACCATAGTTCCCCCATGCTGGCCCAGGAATTCTGGGAGTTGAAGTCCACCAGTCATGAAGGGGCCATAGTTCCCCCATGCTGGCTCAGGAATTCTGGGAATTGAAGTCCACCAGTCATAGAACATAGAAATCCTGGCATAGAACAACTTCAATCGAAAAATGTGGAGAGAAGTGGCCCATTGAATCACCAAGAGTCGGACCCAATTGAATGGATAACATCATCCCCACCATCATCATCCTCAAGCTGAAGCCAACTAGGCCTCCATTTGAGAGAGAGAGGTGTCTGCTTTCGTCGATTTGACCTTCAACGAAGCGGTGCTGATTTCTGCAAAAGCCCCCCCTGCCTTCTTCAGTATTTTTAAAAAAGCAACAGCAGCAGACCCGGAGTAAATCCATCTAGAAATATTTCCTCTGCATAAGCAGCTCTGTGGCCTTGACAGTTCCTTTCCCCGAGGTTCTTCTGAAGCCTTCGTCAGCCTCAGCACCGTGTCATTTGTTAAAAGGTTGACTTGGATGGGCCAGCCAGGTGGAGGGGCATAAATGATGGAGGTCTCGCTGGTGACAGCCTTGAAGGAGACAAAATAACGGCCGGTTCTGTCCCCTACAGACACGAGAAGCCGAGTCTGGGATGATAATAAACGTTGACCATAGTACCACTTGATAAGGCCACCCTTGGAAGGCCGCATCCAGTTTTGGTCGCCACAATAAAAAAAAGATGTTGAGACTCTGGAAAGAGGGCAGAGAAGAGCAACTAAGATGATCCAGGGCCTGGAGACGAAAACAATTTGGGAATGGCCCGTCTAGAGAAAAGAAGGACCAGGGTGGGGGGACATGATAGCATTTCAGTATTTGAGGGGCTGCTACAAAGAAGAGGGAGATCAACTGGAATTAAGGAGAAACTTCCTAACAGTGAGAAGAATTAACCAGTGGAACAGTTTGCCACCAGAAATCATGGGCGCTCCATCACTGGAGGCTTTTGAGAAACTGGACAGCCACTTGTCTGAAATGGTATATGGTTTCCTACTGGAGTGGGGGGCTGGACTAGAAGACCTCCAAGGTCCCTTCCAACTCTATTCTATTCTAAGTTTCAGAAATTGGGGGTGTCTAGTTTAATGAAAGAAGGACTTGGGGGGATATGATAGCAGTGTGCCAGTATTTGGGGGGCTGCCACAAAGAAGAGGGGGTCAAGGTATTCTCCAAAGCGCCTGAAGGCCAGACAAGAAGCAACGGAGGGAAACAAATCAAGGGGAGAAGCAACCTAGAACTAAGGAGAAATTTCCCGACAGTGAGAACAATTAACCAGTGGAACAACCTGCCTCCAGAAGTTGTGGGTGCTCCAACACTGGAGGCTTTTAAAAAGACTGGACAACCATTTGTCTGAAATGATATAAGGTCTTCTGCTTGATCAGGGGGTTAGACTAGAAGACCTCCAAGGTCCCATCCAGCTCTGTCACGTTGGGCTTGTCAGGATTTTCATGGCTCCCTCCTGCTTTTAATGCTGGACTCCTTCTGCATCAAAGTGGAATCTGGGCTGGCCTTGCAGTCCTGGGGGAAGGAGACATTGCGGGAAATTGCCAAAATATTAGGAGGCAAAACATGAAGCTCTGCCAAAATCCTCTTGCGCAAACACACACACCCCGGAGCGCTGTGCAAGAGAGACAACTGTGATGCAGCCATAGAAGGTCTCCTTCCATCGGGAGCTTTGCATGGGATTTGGAGAAGGAAAAGGCCTGAAGGGAATGCAAAGCAGCTCCTGTTGGATTAAAGTTAATGCCCCGACAGCACACAGTGGATAAAATCTCTGTAAGCAAAGTAAGCGGGCTCTTCTGCGGAAGGTGAACGAAGATGCAAGCGAAAGATAATGCACCAATAATAGTTTCAATTAGCAGAGGCTGAGAACTTGAGCCCATCCATCAGCATCCATTTTTAGTTTAAGGAACAGAAGGACTAGGGATGGCAAGATAGCAGGGTTCCAATCTCTCAGGGGCTGCCCCAAAGAAGAGGGAGTCAAGCTATTCCCCAAAGCCCCTGAAGGCCGGACAAGAAGCAACGGATGGAAACTGACCAAGGAGAGAAGCAACCTAGAACTAAGGAGAACCTTCCTGACAGTGAGGACATATTAACCCAGTGGAACAACCTGCTGTGAATGCTCCAACACTGGAGGTTTTTAAGAAGAGATTGGACAGCCCTTTGTCCTGCTTGAACAAGGGGTTGGACTAGATGACCTCCAAGGTCCTTCCCAACTCTGTTATTCTGTTGCCTGGATGTGCGTTGATAGCCAAGAATCCAATCTAGGTCAATCAGTGGGAGCAGAGGACCGTTGGTAGCCAAGCCTGGACCGGAAAAAGAGATGACAAGAGATCCATCAGAATAACAGAACTGGAAGGAACCTTGCAGTTTTGGGCACCAGGGACCGGTTCCATGGAGAAAGATCTTCCGTGGACCGGAGAGTACATGGGTGTGTGTGCTGCCTGCATCCCACGGATGGGGCTTTGCTTGTTTGTGTGGACCGGTTGCTGGCATGCCGCAGCCCGGTACTGGTCCACAGACTGGAGGTTATAATAATAGTAAAGTTGGAAGGGACCTTGGAGGTCATCTAGTCCAACCCCCTGCTCAGGCAGGAAACCCTACACCATTTCGGACAATTGGCTGTCCAGTCTCTTCTTAAAAACTTCCAGTGTTGGAGCATTTACCGCTTCTGGAGGCAGATGGTTCCACTGGTTAATTGTTCTCACTGTCAGGAAGTTTCTCCTTAGTTCCAGGTTGCTTCTCTCCTTGATTAGTTTCCACCCGTTGCTTCTTGTCCTGCCTTCTGGTGCTTTGGAGAATAGCTTGACTCCCTCTTCTTTATGGCAGCCCTTGAGATATTGGAATACTGCTATCCTGTCATCCCTCGTCCTTCTCTTCATTAAACTAGACATCCCCAATTCCAGCAACCGTTCCTTATATGTTTTAGCCTCCAGTCCCCTAATCGTCTTTGTTGCTCTTCTCTGCACTCTTTCTAGAGTCTCAACATCTTTTTTACATCGTGGTGACCAAAACTGGAGGCAGGATTCCAAGGGTGGCCTTACCAAGGCCTTGTAGAGTGGACCCCTGTTCCATTCCAGCCCCCCCCCCCCCCCGCTCAAGCAGGAAAGCCTATACCACTACAGTCCAGCCTCTTCTTAAAAACCTCCAGTGATGGAGCAGCCACCACTTCTGACTTCTGTTCTGACTTCTAATGAACAGTCCTAGTTTATGTTCGCAAGCTGAGTGGAGAGCAGCCTTTCTGCTTGATCTGAAACCTGCTGTCTGCCAGGAAATTTATTCTGTTCCCTCCCTTAGGGCTACAGTTTGAAACACCAAGGATAAATGGTGAGCGAACGATCTCGCTATTCAGGAAGAAAAAAAAAAAAACCCCTTCCACGTCTCACCATTGGCATATCAATTTACGGGACATGCTTAAGAGTTTTGACATATAGCATCCAGCTTCCCCGAGGACACATCTCTCCCTGGAGTCTTGAACCCGCCATTTCCATCTGTAAATCACTCTTCGAAGTAGGAAAAGGGAAAAGAAAAAAAAAACACCAGGCTTCGTTTTCCCTTTGTTCCCAAAACTCAGTTCAAAGCTGCACACAACAGGCAAGAAAGAGGATCAAAAGAGGAAGAAAGCCAGTTCAGCTGAGCAGCGTGTTCACACAAGGCCGTCCCGGATGCGTCCTGACATCAAAGCTTGTCAGACAGGTCCTCGGCAGGTCTTCTGAACCACTGGCGAGGAAGGACAAACTGGGTTGTTGATGTTGGGGGCCTGAGGTGGCTTAAAGCTGAGGCCCCCAACCTTTGGGGCACCAGGGATCACCGGTTCCGTGGAGAGAGGTTTTTCCACAGACCGGAGGATGCGTGGTTTCGTGTGCTGCCTGCATCCCGTGGATGGGGCTTTGCTTGTTTGCGTGGACCGGTTGCTGGTATGCTATGGCCCAGTACCGGTCCATGGATCTGGGGGTTGGGGACCCCTACTGCAAAGCAACTGTCCTCTTTCTAACTCACTTCTAATTCATTCGTTTTTCTCCTTTGGCAGCTATTTGGCAATGAATAGAATAGAATTAGAAATAGAATAGAATGGGATGGAATAGAAAATATGGAATGGAATGGAATAGAATAGAATAGAATAAATAGAATAGAATAGAATAGAAAATATAGAATGGAATGGAATAGAATAGAATAGCATTACAGAATAGAATAGAATAGAAAATATAGAATGGAATAGAATAGAATAGAATAGAAAATATGGAATGGAATAGAATAGAATAGAATAGAATAGAATAGAATAGAATAGAATAGAATAGAATAGAATAGAATAGAAAATATGGAATAGAATAGCATAGAATAGAATAGAATAGAATAGAATAGATAATATGGAATGGAATAGAATAGAATAGAATAGAATAGAATAGAATAGAATAGAATAGAATAGAAAATATAGAATGGAATGGAAGAGAATAGAATAGAATAGCATTACAGAATAGAATAGAATAGAATAGAAAATATAGAATGGAATAGAGTAGAATAGAATAGAATAGAATAGAAAATATGGAATGGAATAGAATAGAATAGAATAGAATAGAATAGAATAGAATAGAAAATATGGAATAGCATAGCATAGAATAGAATAGAATAGAATAGAATAGAATAGAATAGAATAGAATAGAATAGAATAGAATAGAATAGATAATATGGAATGGAATAGACTAGAATAGAATAGAATAGAATAGAATAGAATAGAATGGGACCTTGGAGGTCTTCTAGTCCAGCCCCTTGCTCAAGCAGGAGAACCTACACCGTCTCAGACAGGTGAATGTCTAGTCTCTTCTTTAAAATCTCCAGTGATGGAGCGCCCACGATTTCTGGTGGCAAGGTGTTCCACTGGTTAACTGTCTTCACTGTCAGGAAGTTTCTCCTTAATTCCAGGTTGCTTCTTTCTTGGGTCAGTTTCCAGCCATTGTTTCTCGTCCTTCCTCTGGTGCTTTGGAGAATAATGTGACCCCCTCCTCTTCTTTGAGGCAGCCCCTCAAATACTGAAATACTGCTATCATGTCTCCATTTTTATTCTTTTCTTCAAACCCAAGTCCCGCAGCCGTTCTTCATATGTTTTAGTCTCCAGGCCTTGGTTCATCTTAGTTGCTCTTTGAATTTTTTCCAAACTCTCAACATCTTTTTTGTGATAGGGTGACCAAAATTGGTTGCAGTATTCCAGGTGTGGTCTTACTAGCAAGAGAGCAAGCAACTAGGAAATGGGAAGGGTGCCCCTAAACCTTGGCCACTGTAAGACCTGGGGACAAAGGTCTTGTGTCCAATCTCCATCGGGAATCTTGACCCTTGACCCAAGGTGTCCAACACTGGCAGCTTTAAGACTTATGGACTTCAGTCTTGTCTCCAACCTGCAGTGGGACTCCTGACGCTTGACCCTAGACCAGGGATGTCCAACCTTGGCAACTTTAAGTCTAGTGGACTTCAACTCCCAGAATTCCCCAGCCAGGCAGCCAGCCATGCTAGTTGTCTTGGTTTGCCTTAACCCTTTCCTACATGTGGCCATTGCGGTGGTGGATCTTCTGCAGGAGCTGACAGATATCGACACCCTCCATGAAAGTGAGGAAGGAGCTGAGGTCCTCATAGACGCCTTGGTAAGTAGCCCCTGCTGGCCACCTTGGGATGGGGCGGGAGTCGAAGCCTTGAAAGCAAATCAAGATCTTTTCTGGAGGCCAGGCCAGATCTTGGGAAGGAGCCCTCAGCCCAGTGGAGGAGCGTTCCTAGCCCTGATGGTGGCCCCTAGTTGGGTCATGAAACGTCTGCCAGAAAACCACCAAGCTCAGAGAGCAGCAAGGACCCCACAATCCTCCTCCTCCTCCTCTTTCTCTCCTCCTTCTCCTCTTCCTCATCCTCCTCCTCCTCCTCCCTTCTAGCACTGATGATCTTCCCCTTCTTTTTTCTTTTTCTCTCCTCCTCCTTCCCCTTCTCCTTTTTTCTTTTCCCTTTCCCTCCTCCTTCCCCTTCTCCTCCTTTTTTCTCCTCCTCCTCCTCCTCCTCCTCCTCCTTCTCTTCCTCCTCCTCTTTCTCTCCTCCTCTTCCTCCTCCTTCCCCTTCTCCTTTTTTCTCCTCCTCCTTCCCCTTCTTTTTTCTTTTCCTCCTTCCCCTTTCCTCCTTTTTTCTCCTCCTCCTCCTCCTCTTCCTACTCCTCCCTCCTCTTCCTCATCCTTCCCCTTCTTTTTTCTTTTCCTCTCCTTCCCCTTCTCCTTTTTTCTCCTCTTCCTCCTCCTTCCCATTCTCCTTTTCTTCTTCTCCTTCCCCTTCTCCTTTTTTTCTCCTCCTTCTCTTCCTCCTCCTCTTTCTCTCCTCCTCCTCCTCCTCCTTCTCTTCCTCCTTCTTTCGTTTCTCCTTTTTTCTCCTCCTCCTCTTCCTCATCCTTTCCCTTCTCCTTTTTTCTTTTCCCCTTCTCCTCCTCCTCCCCCTTCTCCTCCTCCTTATATTTTTCTCTTTCTCCTCCTCCTCCTCCTCCTCCTCTCTGCATAGCTAAATCCCTTCCAGCACTGATGATGGTCTCTAGTTGAGCCATGAAACGTCTGCCAGAAAACCCCCAAGCTCAGAGAGCACCAAGGATCCCACAATCCTCCTCCTCCTCCTCTCCATAGTTGGCTGATGAAACGCCCGCAGGAAAGCCGTGCAGCTCAGAGAGCAACAGGGACCCCACAGTTCACAGTTCAGCCGCAGAACAGAAACGCGGGAGGTGAAGCCTCCCAAACCTCTTGCACAGGGAAGCAATAAGCCCGGAGAAAGCCTTTTTCGGTCTGGGCTCTTTTCTTCCCGGTTATTGACAACCGCAGACCTTCTGAGCGGGTTTTATTGTCCGCTTGGAGCAAGAGGGGGTCCTCTCTGCTTGCCGAACTGTTTTTCCTTTCTTTTGTGGAAATAATTACTCTCCCCATCGGAGCCCGGATTGCTGGGATAATTCAGGCCCCGCCGAGGGTCTCTCTGCTGTGATCCCCAAAGCTCTTTGCTTTGTTGATTGACAGGACTGGCAGCTCCTGTTGCCTTGTTGGTTGACAGGTCTGGTAGCTCTTGATGGGATTTGGGAAGGGGGTCTCATGGGTTCCGGTCCAAGTTCTCTTGTCTTGTGTGTCATTTTTTTTCTTTGTGTCCTCAAAGACTCAGTTCCTTCTTATCCATCTTCTGAAGGGACTTGAGTTTGGCTAGTCTAGAGAAAAGAAGGACCAGGGGTGACAGGATAGCAGTATTCCAGTATTTGAGGGGCTGCCACAAGGAGGAGGGGGTCACGTTATTCTCCAAAGCACCAGAAGACAAGAAACAGTGGATGGAGAGAAGCAATCTGGAATGAAAGAGAAACTTCCTGACAGAATAATCAACCAGTGGAACAACGTCCCTCCAGAAGTTGTAGGTACTCAATCACTGGAGGTCTTCAAGAAGAGACTGGGCAGCCATTGGTCTGAAACGGCATAGGGTCTCCTGCTTGAATAGGGGGTTGGACTAGAAGACCTCCAAAGGTCCCTTCCAACTCTGGTATTCTGTATTCTGACCTTTTAAACCAGATTCCTGATTTTTTTAATCCACTCTGCTTTCCTGCCTCAGTCACTGGGAGATGGCATTTCTGCTGGACAGCAAAGCTCACGGTGCTTGCCCCATTAGCAGATGCTGTGGCAAAGCATTTCCTTTTCTGCTATCGCTGTGTGCAGCCATCCAGCTGACCTTTCCTGGATGGTCAATAAATTGCTAGCTGAAGGTAGCACAAAGGGCTTCCCGCCCAGCTTGGCAGACCAAATTCTTTGTATTTCTCAACAGAGCCCAAGGCCTTGCCTACATCAAGTCAGCTTGCTCCTCTGCCTGGTTTGCTTTTCATACAGTCTTTGTTCCCAATTGGATTGATTAATTAATTTGTATACCTGCCCGTCTCCAATCAGTGGCTATGGGCGGTAAACAGTTACTGTTGTTTTTATGGTTGTGTATTGGTTTATTATTATTATTGAGATATATATGTGAATGAAATAAATAATGAAAAGGAGAGCCATATATATATATATATATATATATATATATATATATACACACACACATGCGTATATTGTTCTTAATAGTATTAAAAACACGAATCCCGGGTATACATATAATGTGAAGTAAAATAAGGTGATCACCAGGATAGAATCATAAACACAAATGTTTAATCTACAAAACCAAGCTTTTGTTGGCCACACTACCGACATCATTACGGTATAAAATGCTGGATCTGGGAGTCCGTTTTTATGTGGCTGGCTGCCTCTGCGCTTTGACCCTGGATCGGGTCGATGTCGGTAGTGTGGCCAATGAAAGCTTGCTTTGGTTATTCAGGTTTTCTCCCGCGTCAAATTGGAAATGTCTTGGCGACGTTTTGACGAAGTCTCATTTGTCATCTTCAGGCTGGTGTTTTCGGCTTTGTGCTTCTAGGATACCCACATACAAACACCCGCGAAAACCTCAAAAAACAAATGTGTGTGTGTGTGTGTGTGAGAGAGAGAGAGAGGGAGAGAGAGAGAGAGAGAGAGAGAATTTACAGTGCTCACAGTAGTGACATCTGCCTGAAAAAGATGCTCCTAGACTGGATGAAACGCAGAACAGATTGCTTTATATTTGGTAGACCGGGTGCTTCACCCAACACATAGATATATATCCTCCCTGGTCTCTGCTGACAGGGGCGAGGGAGAGCCTGTGGCCTAAAGGTTAATACAGCTGCCTAACATGCAAGCTGCCCAGGTTCGAATCCCAGAGGGGTAAGACTAGCTGATGAGAGCTAAAGAGCTTGAAATAGCTATACTTGTCTCCCTTTAACTCGGATCACCGACACTAAACTTTTTTATTAAAACTGAGCTTTCGTCAGTGCCTGCTGACATCGTCAAGAGTGTAAGCCAGGAATGGGAGGCACGTTCTTATGGTCTCTGTGAAGCCAACAATTTAGCTAATGAGCACGTTACAGGTCTGTTCGGCCCCCTGCCCTCCCGCCACAACTTCTGGAGGCAGGTTATTCCACTGGTTAATTGTTCTAATTGTCATGAAGTTTCTCCTTAGTTCCAGGTTGCTTCTCTCCTTGATCAGTTTCCATCCGTTGCTTCTTGTCCTGCCTTCAGGCGCTTTGGATAATAGCTTGACTCCCTCTTCTTTGGGGCAGCCCCTGAGATACTGGAAGACGGCTGTCATGTCATCCCTCGTCCTTCTAGCCAAACCCAATTCCTGCAACTATTCTTCATATGTTTTAGCCTCCATTCCCCTGATCATCTTTGTTGACCAGGGGAGTTGCAGAGAAAAAAGCCATTGTACTAATCAAAGCATCCCTCGGTGCGCCATTTTCATTTCTGCTACGTTTGGTCTCTTGCCTTCGGCCAGCGCAGGGGCCTCAGGTTGACTTGTGCTCCTCCAGCCCACTTGCTCTGAGCCTGCCCTTTCTCTCTCCCTCTTCCTCGGCCCAGGTGGAAGGGCAGGTGGTGGCCTTGTTGGTGCAGAATCTCGAGCGGCTGGATGAAAGCGTCAAGGAAGAGGCGGACGGCGTTCACAATACGCTGGGTAAGTTGGGTGCCCATTGGAGCGGGAAGAGGTAAGGGGGTCAGATCTGCCCTCACCTTCCTAGACTTCTTCACGCTGGAGATGGCTGTTGAATTGATTGTAGACACACACACCCCGGCTCTCTGCTATCCACCCATCAGGGCTCACCATCCGTGTTCTGGAGGAGGATGGGCAGCACCTGGCTGCAGTAGAGTTTGTTGGCATCAGAAGGCATCTCTTTGTCTTATGGTCCATAAATGTTATCCATTTATATAAGCAGTGCAAAAGAACACAAGGAGAATATATCGGTAGGATAACCGAAAATATGTTTTTGGTTATGGTATCGATACATTCTTGTTGTGTTCTTTTGCATTGTTTATGAATGGACAATATTTATGGACAATAAGGCAAAAAGGAAATTGAGATGGGTATGGAAAGAATAGAACAGGTATAGAATGGAATAGAACAGATTTAGAAGAGAATAGAATGGAATAGAACAGGAATAGAATAGAGTAGAGTAGAATAGGAATAGGAATAGAATAAATAGGAATAGGAATGAATAGAATAGAATAGAAAATATGGAATAGAATAGAATTACAGAATAGAATAGAGTAGAATAGAATAGAATATAGAATAGAAAATATGGAATAGAATAGAATTATAGAATAGAACAAATTTAGAATAGAAAAGAATAACAGAAAAAGAGCAGAACAGAGTAACAATAGAATAAGAATGGAATGGAATAGAATAGAATAGGAATAGGAATAGAATAGATAGGAATAGGAATGAATAGAATAGAGTAGAATAGAATAGAAAATATGGAATAGAATAGAAAATATGGAACAGAATAGGATTACAGAATAGAATAGAACAGATATAGAACAGAATAAAAAATATGGAATAGAATAGAATAGAATAGGTTGGAAGGGACCTTGGAGGTCTTCTAGTCTAACCCCCTGCTTAGGCAGGAAACTCTCTACCATTTCAGACAAATGGTTGTCCACTCTCTTCTTAAAAACCTCCCATGTCAGTGAAGATTCTCAATCCTCCAGTAGAGTTGTCCGGAGGTCCAGTTGCCATGACTCAACTTCCAATCAAGAGTGTGGACAAGAGCTTTTAATATGAGGGGGGGGACCCCTCAGACCACCTCCAGCCACCTGGGCCTCTCAAGACCATGACCTACCCCTCATCAACCCTGGCCAAAGGACCACCCCCTCTTAGAGCAGCGGTTCTCAACCTTGGCGACTTTTAAGCACGTGGACTTCAACTCCCAGAATCTCCCAGCCAACTATGGCTCTTAAAAGTTGCCAAGGTTAAGAAGGATTGTCCTAGAGCAGGGGTCTTCAAACTTGTCCCTTTGATGACTGGTGGACTTCAGCTCCCAGAATTCCACAGCCAGGCACGTGTGCCTGGCTGAGGAATTCTGGGAGTTGAAGTCCACAAGTCATCACAGGGCCACCTTGGAAGACCCCTGTCTTAAATCTAAGAAAGAAAATGGAGGCTGGCTGAGGAATTCTGGGAGTTGAAGTCCACAAGTCATCACAGGGCCACCTTGGAAGACCCCTGTCTTAAATCTAAGAAAGAAAATGGAGGCTGGCTGAGGAATTCTGGGAGTTGAAGTCCACAAGTCATCACAGGGCCACATTTGAAGAGCCCTGTCTTAGAGAATGTTGAAGACTGCTGGGTTGGGAAGGCTGTTGAGATACGTTATGAAATCTCTGGGAATTCAGAACTGACTGTGTCTTCTCTGTTCTCTCTTTCCCTCTGAATCCTTCTCTTCTCAAAGCTATCATTGAGAACATGGCGGAGTTTCGGCCAGAGATGTGTGTGGATGCTGCTCAGCAGGGCCTGATGCAGTGGCTCCTCAAGAGGGTGAAGGTGAGTGTCGGCCTGCTTCTCTCTGAGGGCTCAGGCAGGTGGCAACTGTGCTGGCTTTCGGGCCTGGGGACTTCAGTTCCCAGAATTCCTGAGCCAGCCGTCTTGAGGGTTGAGGTTAGACTAGAAAACTTCCAATGTCCAACTCCTGACAAGTGAACTAAAGAAAAATTAGCCAGGATATCAAGGTGATGATTTAAGACAGTGGTCTTCAAACTGGAAAGCTGGCTGAGGAATTCTGGGAGTTGAAGTCCACAAGTCTTAAAGTTGCCAAGTTTGAAGAGCCCTGATTTAAGAGCTGATCAGCTGATATGATGATGATGATGATGATGATGATGGAAGCAAAGACCTACAAATAGAAAGACTGAGGCAAAGGCAAGCAAGGGTAGTACCAATAGTCATAGGCACCTTGGGTGCAATCCCAAAACAACTGGAGCACCACTTGAACACCATCATCGGCATTGACAGATTCACCATTAGTCAATTGCAAAAGGCGGCCTTACTAGGAACTGCTTCCATCCTGCGATGAGATCTGTAATACCATCAAACATCCACATCTGCCTATCCCAGGTCCTGGGTAAGGACTCGATAGGTAGACAAAATGCCAAATCCAGTCTGAACATCTAGCTGACTCTGCAATGATCAATAATAAAATTAGAAGGTACCTTGGAGGTCATCTAGTCCAACCCCCTGCTCAGGCAGGAAACCTTACACCATTTCGGACAAATGGCTGTCCAGTCTTAAAAACTTCCAGTATTGGAGCATTCACTGCTTCTGGAAGCAGGTTGTTCCACTGGTTAATTGTCCTCACTGTCAGGAAGTTTCTCCTTAGTTCTAGGTTGCTTCTCTGCTTGATTAGTTTCCATCCATTGCTTCTTATCCTGCCTTCAGGCGCTTTGGAGAATAGCTTGGCTCCCTCTTCTTTGGAGCAGCCCCTGCAATACTGGAAGACTGCTATCCTGTCCCCCCTCATCCTTCTCTTCATTAAACTAGACCTACCCAATTCTAGCAACTGTTCCTTGTATGTTTTAGCCTCCAGTCCCCTGATCATCTTTGTTGCTCTTCTTTGCACTCTTTCTAAGTCTTTTGAGTCTTTGGCTGTTGTCTCTTTAAGAGCCTGTGTAAAAAATGGGAGTCTCTACTGGTGTGTGGTTTTTTTTCTTTCTTTTCCCTTTCCTGCTGTATTTACTGTTTTGTTGGATTCTGCCTGTAGCACGTGTATGTATACTGTTCCTAGTGATAACGTGTGTAGCATTGTAGATATTGTAGATAAACCACCCTTTGGTACGAACCACTGTTGTCTGTTCTGCTCCTGGGTTGTTGCAGGCTCTGACACAGGATGACTCATGGGAGCCTGAGGACTACAACTCCCATAACCTTGACCCCCCCCCCCAAGATCGGCCTCTGTTTGCCACGGGAAGGATGCTAAATGACTGGCATCTCTGCTCTTCTCTCCCTTGCAGGCTAAGATGCCTTTTGATGCTAACAAGCTCTACTGCAGTGAGGTGCTGGCCATCCTCCTCCAGAACACGGACGGTGAGCCCTGAATCTGCCCTTCCCCAGGTCATGGGAGGGGGGCTCTGTGCCCCCCAATCCCCCTCCCACCTCAATCCCCCTCCCACCTCCTCTCCTTGCCCTGGGCTCTCTGCACAGTCCTGTGGATTTTAGGTGCTGAGATTGACATGGCAGGTAGCTGACCGTGCCCCCCCCTCCTCTCCTTGGCCCAGTGAGGGGGGGGCAGTCAGATCTGACCTTTGACCTCTCCCCTCCTTCCTGCAGACAACCGGGAGATGCTGGGAGAGCTGGATGGGATTGATGTGCTGCTTCAGCAACTGTCGGTGAGTAATTTGTTGCCCTTTGGCTTACCCTGGGAGGGCCCTGAGAGGAGAAGGAGGGTGGGCAACGCTTAGCTGAGGGGAAAATGGAAGCTGGAGCCCAGCTGGCTTTGAGACCCTGGTGGGGAAGCTGCAGCCCACCTTGAGAGATCCTGAAGGAGCATTCACAGGTCCAGTCAATCCGAACAGAGCTGGGGGGGGGACCTTGGAGGTCTTCTAGTCCAACCCCCTGCTCAGGCAGGAAACCCTATACCATCTCAGACCAATGTTTGTCCAATCTCTTCTTAAAAACCTCCAGTGATGGAGCACCGACAACTTCTGGAGACAGGTTGTTCCGCTGGTTAATTGTTCGAACTGTCAAACAGTTTCTCTTTAATTCCAGGTTGTTTCTCTCCTTGATGAGTTTGCATCCGTTGCTTCTTGTGCTGCCTTCAGGCGCTTTGGAGAATAGCTTGACTCCCTCTTCTTTGGGACAGCCCCTCAAATACTAGAATGCTGCTACCTAGTCCTTCTTTTCTCTAGAACTAGCCACACCCAAATCCTGCAGCCGTTCTTCCTATGTTTTAGTCTCCAGGCCTTTAATCGTCTTAATTGCTCTTGTCTTCACTTTTTCCAAAGTCTCAACATCTTTTTTTCTAATGTGGTGACCCAAACTGGATGCAGGATTCCGGGTGTGGCCTTACTAAGGATTTACAAAGCGGAGCTAACACTTCAGGTGATTTTGATTCTGTGCCTCTGTTGATGCCACCAAGGACTGTAAACAGACGCACAGGATCAAAATCAGGTGAACTATTGGTACCGCTCTATAAATCCTGAGTAAGACCACAAGGACTTAGTAAGTCCTTGACTTAAGATCGTTTGTTTAGCAACCTTTGAAGTCGCAACAGCCCTGAAAAATGTGACTTGTGACCGGTTTTGACGTGATCAGAATTCGGATGCTTGACAAACCCCACCATGTACTGACGCTGGTTGCAGCGTTTCTGACTTTCTCAGTCGCCTTCTGAACAGCAAGGGTTTCTGTGATGGTTGATTTTAAGGTGTTTTTTTTAATGCTTTTGTCTTTTTTAAATATAGGTTCTTATTTTATTCAATAATAATAATAATAATAATAATAAAGTTGGAAGGGACCTTGGAGGTCATTTAGTCCAACCCCCTGCTCATGCAGGAAATCCTATACCATTTCAGACAAATGGCTGTCCATTCTCTTCTTGTTTTTTTTAATTGAAAATTTTTAAAGTTTTACAATAAAATACTCCCCCCTCCCACCCACCCCCTCACCCTCCCCCCTCCTTCCCAGAGCTGAATACAGGGTTAAAAACAACAACAACAAAAAAACCCATACAACTTAAATGAACATCAAACAATTATACATACATCCAAGAAACAAGATTTTAAATACATTAACTCCAATATATAAAAACAAAAATTCTAACCATTACCCTTAAACATAAGTTATTCAAAAGCTAAATAATACTTTCTAATGTCATATTTATTCTGTATAAAATTCACCCATCTTTTCCACACCGAAATATATCTCTCTTGCGATTGGTCTTTCAGATAAGCCGAAATTTTTGCCGTTTCAGATAAATAAGAAACTTTAAGAAACCATTCTTCTAAAGTAGGCAAAGAATCCTTCTTCCAATATTCCAATGTCCAGTCTCTTCTTAAAAACTTCCAGTGTTGGAGCATTCACCGCTTCTGGAGGTGGGTTGTTCCACTGGTTAAATTTTTCTCACTGTCAGGAAGTTTCTCCTTAATTCCAGGTTGCTTCTCTCTTTGCTTAGTTTCCACCCGTTGCTTCTTGTCCTGCCTTCAGGGGCTTTGGAGAACAGCTTGACTCCCTCTTCTTTGGGGCAACCCCTAGATACTGGAGCACTGCAATCCTGTCCCCCCTCATCCTTCTCTTCATTAAACTGGACATAGCCAATTCCAGCAGCCGTTCCTTATATGCTTTAGCCTCCAGTCAAAATGCAAAAACACAGAACTCAAAAAAAATAACAACCCAAAAGAGAAAAAAACCCACAAAACAATGAAAGCATAAAAAAAAAGTGCATTAAAAAACCCCACCTATACGTATATCATCCCCTCTAGGTTTTTTTTTATCAAAGTTTTACTGAGTTTTATAGGGTTAGGGGTGGGATGGGAACTGGGGTTCGGGGTGGGACTCAGGGTTGGGAACATTGGGATACCCCCCATTGACATTTTCAAGCTTTAGCAAACAGACTGTTGTCCGAGTACAATGTTCAGTAACACTAATTACTATAATAGTAGATAACTATAATGAATATGAGAAACAACAATCATGAACAATATCAGTTAATCAATACTTATCATTCATCTTACTAGTATATATACACGATAACATTACATTCATTTCTCACTAGTTCGTTTTTCTAACCATTGGTCAAAATTAGCCCATGTTTTGAAATAGACTGAATCTTCTTTCTCTTTATTCTCTAAAGTTAATCTATCCATTTCTGCACATTCTAAAATTTTCTTAACTAGGATCTCTTCAGTTAGTAAATTTTCATTTTTCCAGTATTGGGCAAATCCTATTCTCGCTGCTGTCAATATATGCAATATTAAATACTCCATCTCCTTCTCATACTTGGCTCCTACTATTCCTAACAAAAAGAATTCTGATTTAAATTCTATCTGTATTTTAGTCATCTTTTCCAACCATGTGTGAATCGTGAGCCAAATTTTTTTCGCTCTTCGTATATCATCCCCTCTAGTTTGAATGCTGATTAATATACCCCTTTTTGCAAAACCAGCCCTCCCCCAAAAATTTTTAACCTACTGCATCTATTTGCAACTTGTTGAACTGCCTTCTATATGTTATATTAACACTGTACGCCACGCAGGCTTGTTGAATATGAGACGGACGGCAAATCCATTTCAAAATGAAAAAATAATATAAACTCTGTTAAGGGGAATGTGGATTCGCTAATGGCCGTGTGATTCACAGGGAATCGGCCAACAAAGATCATCGTGTTGGGTGCGACTCCTTTAAGAATCGTCTGTCAACGTTGCAAATACTGTATATTCTTGCTTTGACAATATGCAGAACTGTCTGGTATTTTTGGGGTTAATGCAGAGCAGAAGAGGGTGGGGGTAAAGCCCGGGAAAGAAAGAGGAAGGAAACATTGGACCTTCACACTAATTGGGGAATGTGATATATGACAGCTAATTTAGGGAGGGAACATGCTGATAATTTAACTGCTCAGAGGAAGAGAATTTAGATCAGTGTTTCTCAACCTTGACAATGTTAAGGCATGTGGACTTCAACTCCCAGAATTCCACAGCCAGCAATGCTGGCTGTGGAATTCTGGGAGTTGAAGTCCACATGCCTTAAAATTGTCAAGGTTGAGAAACACTGATTTAGATCTTAGCATAAACCTTCTGTTATGCCTGTGCCGACATTTTGAAGCAATAAAAGACTTTTAGGGAAATCAATGCCTGGAAGTTCTTTGAAGTGTTTCGTTAGCCGGAACCATAAGATCGTCATTGCGTCCCGGTTGAGGTCGTAAAGCGAGGACCACCTGCGCAGCATCCCCTTCTTTTGGAAGCTGCCCTTGTTTTGAAGACCTCTTCTGGCCCAGCCGTCCCCTTTCTGCTTCTCATCATCATGGCATGGCTTCGCTTTGGTTTCGTGACGCGCCCCCTGTGCCAGGGCAGAGGACCTGCCTGTCTCCGGGTGCCCCCCTTGCCCCGGCCTTGCAGTTTGTGAGCTGAGGATCTCCTGGGAATGGGAGGAGGGCAGCAATGTCAGCCCTTGAGTCTTCCCAGCTCAGGAGCCGAGCTGGCTGCCTCCTGTAGCTTGTCAAGCAAGGTTGCCCCAAGAGCCATTGAGTGCCAGCCAGTTGGAAGGAGGTCCGTGCGATACCAGCTGCCTGCCCAGATTCTGCCTGGAGTCCCAAAGATGCTTTTTCAAGGGGTAACTGGACTTCCTTGATTCCCCCCCCCCCCCCGTGAAGAGGTTTTGCTTCTCATCCAAGGAGCTTCTTCAGTTCTGGCTGAAGGGTGGGGAATGGAAGGATTTGCTACCTTCCTTAATATATAAATAGTCCTTCGCATAAATGCTGCCGTTCCCCAGCCTGGTTGCTAGTCTAGTCTAGTGAAAAGAAGGACTAGCAGCGATATGATGGCCGTCTTCCAATATTTGAGGGGCTGCCACAAAGAAGAGGAGGGGGGGGTCTACCTTTTCTCCAAAGCGCCTGAAGGCAGGACCAGAAGGAGCGGATGGAAACTAACCAAGGAGAGAAGCAACCTGATAGTGAGGACAATTAACCAGTGGAGCAGCTTGCCACCAGAAGTTGTGGGTGCTCTTCATCACTGCAGGTTTTAAAGAAGAGACTGGACGTTGGTCTGGAAAGGTTGGTGAGCTCTGGCATAGACAGTTTGTGAATCTCCTGGGACTAGCACTGATGATGTTATGTAGTGGGGTCATGAAAGGTCTGCAAGAAAACAGCCACGCTCAGAAAGCACCAAGAGCCCCACAGCCCCCCCTCCTCCTCCTCCACTCTGCAAACTCCTCTCCCTTCTAGCACTGATGATGATCCCTAGTTGGGTCATGAAACGTCTCCGAGACAACCGCCCAGCTCAGAGAGCACCAAAGACCCCACAGTCCTCCTCCTCCTCTCCCCCTTCCTCCTCCTCCCTACAAACTCCCCTCCCTTCCAGCACTGATGATGTTCCCTAGTTGGGTCATGAAACGTCTGCAAGAAACCAACCAAGCTCAGAGAGCCCCCAGGACCCCACAAGTTCTTCTCCCTTCCTTCCTTCCTTCCTTCCTTCCTTCCTTCCTTCCTTCCTTCCTTCCTTCCTTCCTTCCTTCCTTCCTTCCTTCCTATTCTCCTTCCCACTCCCTTCTAGCACTGATGATGATCCCTAGTTGGGTCATGAAACGTCTACAAGAAACCAACCAAGCTCAGAGAGCACCAAGAACCCCTCAGTTCTCCTCCTCCTCCTCCTCCTTCTCCTCCTCCTCTCCTTAACCCCCCCTCCCTTCTAGCACTGATGATGATCCCTAGTTGGGTTATGAAACGTCTCCAAGAAAACTGCCCAGCTCAGAGAGCCCCCAGGACCCCACAGTTCAACCCTGAGCTACAGATATTTTCCTTTTATTGGGCTAAATGTGCCCCTGGGTCTTCCTGCCTTGCCCCCCCCCCCGAGGTCAGGAGCCCCGTTCGGGTCCAGGGACAGCCTCGGGGGGGGGCTCCTGAGGGATCCCGGGAGAGGCTGTCTGCTGACCCCTCTGCTGCTTCCTCCCGGAGCAGGTCTTCAAGCGGCACAACCCGGGTCCGGCGGAGGAGCAGGAGATGATGGAGAACCTCTTTGACTCGCTCTGCTCTTCGCTGATGCTGAGCTCCAACCGGGAGCGCTTCCTGAAGGGGGAGGGGCTGCAGCTGATGAACCTCATGCTCAGGTGAGGCAGGCCGGGCGGGTGGGGGCTCCCCTCACCCCAGGCATGGGCGGCAGCTGGGTCCCTGGGGAGCCTGTCTCCAGAGGCTGTGGGAGGTTTCCAGGAAGAGATCGGACACCCATTTGGCTGGAAGGCTGCAGGGTCTCCTGCTGGAGCAGGGGGCTGGACTAGATGACCTCCAAGGTCCCTTCCAGCTCTGTTATTCTGCATTCTATTCTTCCTCCTCTCATTCTCTCCCTCCCCCTCCCTCTCTGACTCTTATCTTCCCTGTCCTCCCTCTCCTCTTTCTCCTGGGCCAGCCTTACTAAATGTCTGCAAGGAAACTAGCCAGCTCAGAGAGCACCCAGGACCCCACAGTCCTCCTCCTTCTCCTCCTCCCTTCTAGCACTGATGATGTTCCCTAGTTGGGTCATGAAATGTCTGCAAGAAAACAACCAAGCTCAGAGAGCACCAAGGGCCCCACACTCCTTCCTTCCTTCCTTCCTTCCTTCCTTCCTTCTTCCCTCCCTCCTCCTCCTCCTCCTCCCTTCTAGCACTGATGATGTTCCCTAGTTGGGTCATGAAACGTCTGCAAGAAAACCACCCAGCTCAGAGAGCACCCAGGACTCACAGTTGCCCCCCATCCTCCTCCTTCCCCTCCCCTCCATGCTCCTCCCCCTCCCCCCCTCCTCCTCCTCCTCACAAACCCACCTCTTCTAGCACTGATGATGTTTCCTAGCTGGATCATGAAACGTCTGCAAGGAAACAACCCAGCTCAGAGAGCACGAAGGGCCCCACAGTCCTCCTCCTCCTCCTCCTCTTCACAAGCCCCTCTCCCTTCTTGCACCAATGATGTTATTACCTAGTCTGGTCGTGAAAGGTCTGCAAGGAAACCAGCCAGCTCAAGAGAGCAGCGAGGGCCCCTGCGGGCAGAGTCACGTTGCTGTTGTGGAAAGGAGCTGCCAGCTGCCCTCAGAGTTTGTGGCAGGTGCTGAAATGGCAGCAACCCCCCCCCTCTTGCCTCCGACGTGCCCCCCTCCCCGCACACACTTTGTGTTTCCCCACCCGTTTGTGAAGAGGATGCATCCAGTGCACACCCTCCGCGTCTGGCTTCGGAGTTCTGTGCAACACCCGGAGCGGATGTTGAGGCCGATGGGACGTCAGAGACCCCAGACCCAAGATACATGCATGCGTGAAAGTCCCTTTTCCTACCCCCTCTTTCACGGGGGGGGCGCGAGGACCGAGCTCAGCTTTGCTGGAGGGGAGGGGGCTGTCGGGAAAGGGGTCTGCAAGGAGAGTGCAGCAGCAGGGACCTGAATAAATAACCAGAAAGTATGGATTATTTGGGGGGGGGGGTGCTGAGTTTTCTATAGGCTAATTAAAGCTGCTTTGCGAGGGAGGGGGGCAGAGAAGAGGGAGGGGCTTCTCCGATCTCTTCCGTCCTTCTCTCCCCTGGACTCAAGGCTGCTCTCTGTGGCCCCGCAGAGCCCATTAGCCGGAGTCCTGGAGCCCGGCCGGAGGGAGCCGGCCTTCTGGTTTGTCTCCCTGCCTCTCCCCATCCGCCCATCCCCTGCCTTCTCCTTTTCTCCCTACCCCCCATTTCCGTCTCATTGGGGGGTTACGCCACGTCCCACCACCACCTCCTCCATGTTGGCCAAGACCAAATACAGGTCCTCCCCTACCGAAGTTGTGGGCGCTCCATCTCCGGAGGTTTTTAAGAAGAGACTCGGATAGCCGACTGTCTGAAACGGGAGAGGGTCTCCTGCTTTTGAGCAGGGGGTTGGACTAGAGGACCTCCAAGGTCCCTTCCAGCTCTGTTCTGATTGATCGATTGGGTGATTGAGCAGGAGGTTGGACTAGATGACCTCTAGGGCCCCTTCCAGCCGTGTTCTGATTGCTTGCTTGATTGGGTGATTGAGCAGGGGATTGGACTAGATGACCTCTAAGGCCCCTTCTACCCGTGTTCTGATTGATTGATTGGGTGATTGAGCAGGGGGTTGGACTAGATGACCTCCAAGGTCCCTTCCAGCCCTGTTCTGATTGATTGAGTGAGTGATTCAGCAGAGGGTTGGACTAGATGACCTCCAAGGTCCTTTCCATCTCTGTTCTGATTGAGCGAGTGAGTGATTCAGTGATTGAGCAGGGGGTTAGACTAGATGACCTCCAAGGTCCCTTCCATCTCTGCTCTGATTGATTGATTGATTCAGCAGGGGGTTGGACTAGATGACCTCTAAGGTCCCTTCCAGCTCTGTTCTGATTGAGTGATTGAGCAGGGGGTTAGACTAGATAACCTCTAAGGTCCCTTTCAGCTCTGTTCTGATTGAGTGATTGATTGACTGATTGAGCAGGGGGTTGGACTAGATGACCTCCAAGGTCCCTTCCCTTCCAGCTCTATTCTGATTGATTGATTGATTGATCCCAGTGATTTTCCCTTCTCCCAAGCCCTTCCCCGCCCCCTTGGTCATTTTGTGAGTGTCACAAACCGCTTGTCCCCTGCCTGGGTCCTCGGATCGCTCAGCCGTTGTCTCCTGGGGCCACTTCCGGTTCCTGTCATCCCCTCCCCCTTTCTTCCCCCCCTCCTCCTCCCCAGGCTTTACGGCAGGAAGTTTTACCACCTGCCTTGTCGCATTCGTTAAGCGAATCCTTAGAGCGGTTGAGCCAGAGGCCAGGCCGTTAAGCGAATCCGGCTTCCTCCATTGACTCTGCTCGTCAACGGGGACGCCGCGACCCTCATTAAGTCCATGCCAGTTGCCGAGCATCTGAACGTCAATCTCGGGACCGCGCTGAGGCTGCAACCGGCCCTTAAGTGTGAAAAGTGGCCATAAGTCACTTTTTTTTCCCAGGGCCGTTGTAAACAAAGCGCTGAAAGTCGAGGAGTACCTGTACAGGGTTTCCTGCTTCAGCAGGGGGTTGGACTAGATGACCTCTGAGGTCCCTCCCTCTTCTTTGCCCCCCCCCCGCAAATCAGCTTTAATTAGACTCTGTTCTTCTGTTCTTCCTGCGAAAGCTTTTGCAGAGGCTGCGGCTGGCCGCACATAAATCGACTGGTTCAGTATGTTCGGTACGGCTGGCCCGTCCGGCAGCGCCTGGGCAGCCAGCAGAGGCCTCTGCACAGGTCAAAGGAAGCCAGGCTAATGGCTGCACAGCAGGGATCCCCCTCCCCAGCTTCTCTCTCTCTCTCTCTCTCTCCCCCCCCAACCAGCCCAATCCATCCTGTTAATTGGGAAACACAGCCTGAATTTAAAAACTCAGCCGGCACCTTCTCTTCCGCAGGGAAAGGCTTTCCATGTCACCCGCCAAGAGATGGAGACTGCCTTTTTCTCTTAGGAGAGGGAGAGGAAGGAAGAGAAGGAGGAGAACAAGGGGGGGGAGGAGGAGGAACTGTGGGGTTCCTGGTGCTTTCTGAGCTTGAGTGTTTTCTTGCAGATGTTTCATGGCCCAACTAGGGAATATCATCAGTGCTAGAAGGGAGGAGGAGGAGGAGGAGAACTGTGGGGTCCCTGGTGCTCTCTGAGCTGGGTGGATTCCTTGCAGACGCTTCATGACCCAACTAGGGAACAGTGCTAGAAGGAGGAGGAGGAGGACTGTGGGGTCCTGGGTCCTCTCTGAGCTGGGTGGTTTTCTTGCAGACATTTCATGACCCAACTAGGGAGCATCATCAGTGCTAGAAGGGAGGAGGAGGAGGGGGGAGAGAGGGAGGGAGGGAGGGAGGGAGGGAGGAAGGAAGGAAGGAAGGAAGGAAGGAAGGAAGGAAGGAAGGAAGGAAGGAAGGAAGGAAGGAAGGAAAGACAGACTGTGACGGTCCTGGGTGCTCTCTGAGCTGGGTTGTTTCCTTGCAGGCGCTTCATGACCCAACTAGGGAACATCCTCAGTGCTAGAAGGAGGAGGAGGAGGACTGTGGGGTCCTTGGTGCTCTCTGAGCTGGGTGGTTTCCTTGCAGACCTTTCATGACCCATCTAGGGAACATCCTCAGTGCTAGACGGGAGTGGAGTTTGTAGGGAGGAGGAGGAGGAGGAAATTTTGGGCCCAATTGTTGTAACACGAGGACCCCTTGTCTCGTCTTGCAAACCCTCCCGGATTGGCGCACTCGCAACTGTTGGGAGTGAAGCCGTTCCACTGATTAACCGCTTGGAGACTCCAAATTGGGGCATCAATGCAGAAATTTCTTTTCATGAGCCGCTTGGCGGGATGTTTACCTAGCAGAATAGGATCCCAGGCCCTGTTTTCCAAAGCAGGCCCCTTTGGCAAGTGTCACTCAAGGCAGAGAGCTTGGGTTAGGGCAGGGGTGGGCAGTTGTGACCCCCATTACGACCTGTGGACTTCGACTCCGGCTGGCTCAGGAATTCTGGGAGTCAAAGTCCACAGCTCCTCATAAAGCCCCGTGATTAAGATGAACGGCCTGCCCTCGGATAGTACAAATATTTCAAATTAAAAAAAACAACCTTGGACAGATCGGTCAAACCATCCATTGATCTCTAAAAGCCCGAATTTAAATTGCCATGAATATTCCAGGGAACAGCTCCTTGCAGCTGCCTGAGTACTGATCAATATGCAATTGCTTCTTCCAAAGAAACAGAGACCTTAATTGCAACAGGAGCGGTGGGTGCTCCCTGGCTGGAGATTTTCAAGAAAAGATTCGTTGTGGAAGGAAGGAAGATTCCTGCCTTGGACAGGGGGTGGATTAGAAGAATGGAATGGAATGGAATAGGAATAGGAATAGGAATAAGAATAGGATAAGAAATAGAATAGAATTAGAATAAGAATAAATATAAAATACAAAGAATGGAATGGAGTGGAATGGAATGGAATAGAATGGAATATAAATATAGAATAGAATGGAATAGAATAGAAATATAGAATAGAATAGAAATATAGAATAGAATAGAATAGAATAGAATAGAATAGAATAGAAATATAGAATAGCATAGCATAGAATAGAAAAGAATAGAACAGAATAGAATACAATTAAGAATAGAATAGAAATATAGAATTAAGAATAGAATAGTAGAAATATAGAATAGAAATATAGTAGAATAGAAATATAAATAGAATAGAATAGAATAGAAGAATAGAATAGAAATATAGAATAGAATAGAAATATAGAATAGAATAGAAATATAGAATAGAAATATAGAATAGAATTACAGAATAGAATAGAATAGAAATATAGAATAGCATAGAATACAATAGAATAATAACTTTATTGTCACTTTGAATGTACACTAATCAGCATACATTAAAATAAAAATTTGTTGCCCTCAGCTCTTAAAAGGTCACACCTACAATATACACTATATAAATATGACATACATACATACAGAATTATGCATATACCACAATTCTGTATTTTTTCAAGGTCCCTTCTGGCTGTAGGATCCAACTTTGTTTAGCCCAGTGATTCTCAACCTGTGGGTCGGGACCCCATTTGGGGTCGAACGACCATTTCACGGGGGTCGCCAAACAAGGCTGTCCGCCATTTTTTCCCCCTTTTCTTTGGCCACGCCCCTGGCATCCGGTAAGGTATAAGTGGTTGGGGGTCACCACAACATGGGGAACTGTATTATGGGGTCACGGCATTAGAAAGGTTGAGAACCACTGGTTTAGCCTTTTAATTCGTTTCATTTTCAAGATGGGGCAAGCAGGCTTGAAAACAGAAGAACGGAAGGGACCTCAGAGGTCTTCTAGTCCAGCCCCCCCCCTCTCTCTCTCTCTCTGTGTGTGTGTGTGTGTGTGTGTGTGTGTGTGTGTGTGTGTATTGGGAGAGGAGCAGAGTAAATCCCGGTTCCTCGCTTCCAACAGGCTGCCCTTCGGAGCTCTGAAAAGTTAAACTGGCTAAACGTACTTGGGATAGAGAAGCCATCCGACAAAAATGTAAAAACAAAAGTCGAGTAAAAGATAAAATGTATGCAGGTGGTCTTCAACATACGGCCACAGCTGAGACCCAAATTTATGTTGTTAAGTGACAAATTTCTTCAGGGAGCTTGGCCCCCTTTGACGACTTTCCTTGCCACCTTTGTTGCATCACCTAAGTTAGCAACACGGTCGTTAAATGAACCTGCCTCCTCCCCCATCGAATTTGATGTCGGAAGGTTGCAAAAAAGGGGGAATCACATGACCCCCTGGGGATGCTGCGACCGTCATAAATCTGAGTCGGTTACCAAGCGTCTGAATTTTGATCACGTGGCCCTGGGGAAAGCTGCGACGGCCGTAAGTGTGAAAAACGCTCCAAAGTCGCTTTTTTCAGGGCCCCTGCAACTCCGAACGGTCACTAAACGAACAGTTGTAAGTCGGGGACTGTCTGTAAAGCTCCAGGGAGAGAGATTTATATTTTTCTCTCTCTTTTGAGACATTCATTAGCCCCTCCGGCTAGGAAGGAAAAGCAGGGCTGTCCTTGTGAAGGAGCGTAAACGGGTTCTGGAGGCAAAACCCCATTTTTCTCTGGCAGGAAACACACAGCCATGTAAGTGGGGGAATTGAAATGGGGGGGGAGTTTAAGGGGGTGGGCAGGGGCATTTGGGAGGCTGACCTTTCCTGTCCATCTCCAGCACAGAAAGCAGGCCAGCCGGAGGGCTGAGAAAGGCCGCTGAGAAAGGCCGAGTCCACCAAGAGGTTCTGTGGACAGCTGGACTTGAACTCAGAGCAACTCTGACCCGCCTTCATGAGTTGTTGGCTGGTTTGCCTGCTTGCTTGCTTGCTTGCTTGCTTGCTTACTCCTTTTTGCAATATTTGTAGGCTTCTCCACCTCTCACACGCAAACACAAAATCCTGCAGAAAAGATTATTTGTTCTCTAAACAAGCCAAGAGAAGAGGTGCATAGATTCAGTTGAGGAAAAAGCAGGAAATAGCTCTGAAGAGACATAATTATAACCAGGTCCCTTAAAAGGATCCCTCTCCGGGGGCTAGAAAAAGTAAGTGCTTACCATACATTAAACAAACTAAATCACAGCAGACTAAATGGAATGGAATGGAATGGAATAGAATAGAATAGAATAGAATAGAATAGAATAGAATAGAATAGAATAGAATAGAATAGAATAGAATAGAATAGAATAGAATAGAATAAGAGTAAAATTAGAATACGAGTAGGAATAGAATAAGAGTAAAATAGAATAGAATATAGAATAGAATAGAATATAGAATAGAATAGAATAGAGAATAGAATAGAATAGGTAGAATAGAATAGGTAGAATAGAGTGGAGTAGAATAGAATAGAGTAGGAATAGAATAGAATAAGAGTAAAATTAGAATACGAGTAGGAATAGAATAAGAGTAAAATAGAATAGAATATAGAATAGAATATAGAATAGAATAGAATATAGAATAGAATAGAATAGAATAGAATAGAATAGAAAAGAAAAGAAAAAAAATATGGAATGGAATGGAATAGAGCTGGAAGGTACCGTCATAAATATGAAACATTCCTTTTTCTTTTCCTCTTCCTTCTCCTTTCCCCTCCTCCTCCCCCTCCTCCCCTCTCCCCCCCCACCTCTCCAAACTCCTCTCCCTTCTAGCATTGATGACATTACCTAGTTGGGCCATGAAACGTCTGCAAGAAAACCACCCAACTCAGGAAGCACCAGGGACCCCCACAGCCTTCATCCTCCTCCCCCATTCCCCTCCTTCCTCCTCCTCCTCCTCCCTTCTATCACTGATGACGTTCCCTAGTTGGGTCATGGAACGTCTGCAAGAAAGCCACCCAGCTCAGAGAGCACCCAGGACCCCCACGGTCTTCATCCTGCCCCTCCCCGGCCAAGCCCAGGCTCATTGGCCCGGCTCTCCTCTCCTCCGCAGAGAGAAGAAGATCTCCAGGAGCAGCGCCCTGAAGGTCCTGGACCACGCCATGATCGGGCCGGAGGGGGCCGACAACTGCCACAAGTTCGTGGACATCCTGGGCCTTCGCACCATCTTCCCGCTCTTCATGAAGTCCCCCAAAAAGGCCAAGAAAGTGGGCACCTCCGAAAAGGAGCACGAAGGTAGGAATTCCTCCCCGCTCGCCCTTCCGCTCTTCCCGGGGCAGGTGCCCTCAAAAGGAGGGCCTGATCCTGCCACGCCCGGTCAGTTTCTCCTCCCGTGGGCAGAGCCAGCCGGGAAAGAAAGCCGGGAGGCAGCTGGGCTGCTCCTCCTTGTCGTTCTAACTCCCTTCCTGCTCACTGGGTGTCTAATTAGCTCCGGCATCTGTGCCCCTCTGCGCCCGGAGGTTTGAAGCTGTCTCTTTGATGCCAGCTCTTTGGAAAAAAGCCATCCACCCACCTCCAAATGTCACCTCCAAAGCCTCGCATTTGTGCCTCCCGGCACTGAAGTGTGACATGAACATCAGGCAGCGCAGACACAAATTGCTGGTGGCTCCGTGTGGCATTCTCGCTTTGCTTCCGCTGAGTCCCCAGAGGGGGGGTGGGGTGGGGTGAGAGAACATCCAGGTTTCCCTTCGTCAGCCTGAACAGCTGGTGATTTCAACCCGGGTCAGTCACGAGGAATAGCGAGGCTGGGACGAAAGACGGAATAGGGACACCTCCCTGGACAGGTGTTTCCAGAAACAGGCCAAAAGGTGTGTGATTTGTTGCACTGGGGACAAAGTGGGACACAAATTGTTCGCCTAGGGCCCAGGGGTAGGCAACCTCGGCTCTTTTATGACTGGTGGACTTCAACTCCCAGAATCCCTGAGCCAGCATGGGGGAACTATGGCCCCCCTCGTGACTCGTGAACTTCAATTCCCAGAATCCCTGAGCCAGCATGGGGGAACTGTGGCCCCCCTCATGACTCGTGGACTTCAACTCCCAGAATTCCTGAGCCAGCATGGCTCAGTTTCGAAACCCCTCCCAGGAATTCTGGGAGTTGAAGTCCATGAGTCATAAAAGAGCCAAGGTTGCCTACCCCTGGCCTAAGAAGTGGGCCTTGACTTCCTTTGTGCTGAATATGTGCTCTGTCTCCCCCCCAAAAAAAGAAGATGAACAGAGAGGGGAAAAGATATACAGTATATTGGCTTTGTGGTGTTTTCTGAAGTTGTGGTCCTTTTCTGCTAAGAGTTGCTTGGTGTGCCGAATTTATGGGTGGGATTCACAAGAAATGAATATTCCAGGTTAAATGTCTATAGAGATTCTCCATCGTCCAGATCATGGTTGTCATAAAGGGGCTTTTCTAAAAGTCAATTGGACTTGCTTGGTAAGAAGAAGAAGAAGAAGAAGAAGAAGAAGAAGAAGAAGAAGAAGAAGAAGACAGAAGAAGAAGAAGAAGAAGAAGAAGAAGAAGAAGAAGAAGAAGAAGAAGAAGAAGAAGAAGAAGAAGAAGAAGAAGAAGAAGAAGAAGACGAAGAAGAAGAAGAAGGAAGAAGAAGAAGAAGAAGAAGAAGAAGAAGAAGAAGAAGAAGAAGAAGAAGAAGAAGAAGAAGAAGAAGAAGAAGAAGAAGAAGAAGAAGAAGAAGAAGAAGAAGAAGAAGAAGACATTAGTCAATTGCAAAAGGCGGCCTTATTAGGAACTGCTTCCATCCTGCGACGATACCTGTAATACCATCAAACATCCACATCTGCCTATCCCAGGTCCTGGGTAAGGACTCGATAGGTAGACAAAATGCCAAATCCAGTCTGAACATCTGGCTGACTGCGATGATCCATAATAATAGTAGTAGTAGTAGTAGTAATGATGATGATGATGGAAGGGACCTTGGAGGTCATCTAGTCCAACCCCCCTGCTCAGGCAGGAGACCCTATACCATTTCAGACACAAATGGCTGTCCAGTCTCTTCTTAAGGACATGCAATGGTGGAGCACCCACAACTTCTGGAGGCAAACAGTTCCACTGGTTAATTATTCTCAGAGTCAGGAAATTCCTCCTTAATTCCAAGTTGCTTCTCTCCCTGATCAAGTTTCCCTCCGTGTCTTCTTGTCCTGCCTTCAGGCGCTTTGGAGAATAGCTTGACTCCCTCTTCTTTGGGGCAGCCCCTGAGATATTGGAGCACTGCTATCATGTCCCCCCTTGTCCTTCTCTTCGTTAAACGAGACACACCCAATTCCAGCAACCGTTCCTTGTATGTTTCAGCCTCCAGCCCCCTGATCATCTTTGTTGCTCTTCTCTGCACTCTTTGCAGAGTCTCGACATCTTTTTTACATCGTGGTGACCAAAACTGGATGCAGCATTCCAAGTGTGGCCTTACCAAGGCCTTGTAAAGTGGTGTTAACACTTCACCTGATCCCGATTCGATCCCTCTGTTGATGCAGAGGGATAGAATCCCTTTGCATTAACTTTTTTTCCTTGAAAAGGTTTCGCTTCTCATCCAAGAAGCTAGAACTGAAGAAGCTTCTTGGATGAGAAGCAAAAGGTTTTCAAAGGGAAAAAAAAACCTCCAAGAAAGTTGAGTTCCAAAGGAGAAACGTTGTGAGTCTCGCAGGCAGAAGAAATATTAATCCCCTGTCAGGATTAAGAGGAACTAAGCCTCAGGAAAGAGACTGCGCAAGCAGTTTGATGGAGAGTGGAAAGAATTGACGTTGCCAGCGACACAGCAATATGTGGAGTTCACTAATGAGAAGAGTTTAAAAAGGATTCTTGGTGGAATGGATGAAAGGAAGAAAAGTGTAGGTGAGGAAGGAATGCATTCCAGAGGAACGACAGGAGCCGAAAACAAAAGACATCAGGTGAATAGAGAGAGAAAGATCGGTGTAGTCAAAACAAAATAAGGAATGGTTTGAGATTAAAAGATGGCAAGAAAATGCCGAACAGTTCTGGTGGAAACAAAATAATAATAATTTGGAAGTAGGTAAAAAGAATTAAACATGAAGTTTTCGGAGAAGCAGTGGAATTTACAAATAAGAGAGTAAAAATCCACATCTGAAAGTATGACGAACAAATAGAGAGAGGTTTTTAACGGGAATAAATATAATATGTTGAAGTCTGGAAGCAAAATGAAATATTCAAGCGTGTCCAACTCTGGCCACTTTAAGACTTGTGGACTTCAACTCCCAGAATTCCCAAGGTAGCCTTGAATTCTGGGAGTTGAAGTCCACAAGTCTTAAAGTGGCCAGAGTTGGACACGCTTGAATATTTCATTTTGCTTCCAGACTTCAACAATATTATATTTATTCCCATAAAAACCTCTGAATGTTAGTATCTGGGGGGGGGAGTAATGAAAATAATTCTTTCTTTCTGCTATGATTATAGTTTGACCAAACACTAGTGGACTCTGTGCAGGATACAACCACAATATGCCTCCAAAGCATGCTAATAGTAAAAATCAACATTTTAAAAAAAAAACTGATACAAAAGGACTGTTTGCTTAACCTCACAGCCAAATGCCTATTTCTGTTTTGGCCTGTTGTAAAAATCCTTGTAAAGTAGGATTGTAAAGTAAATACTTTGCTTTGCAAAGTATCTCCCTGGGGAAGATCTCTCCATTAAAAATGGGCCACCCTGCAGAGGGTTTGTTACGTGGCACCTTCCCTCCCCAAATCTACAGGGGATGCTCTCTAAATAGCCCGAATGCCCGGACAGAACCAACGTTGTCAAGTTGTTGCCTTGCGCATCCCAGTGCTGTGCTCTAAAAGGCTTTGGTGACTAGCACTTCAGAATTGGTCCAGTGACTACTAGCAATCAATACAACTTCAGAAATGATGTTGATTCTTGTTTGATGAGGTTGACTTAGCTGGAAGTGGGCCGCCCATAGGATGGATGGATGGAGGGGTGGGTAGATTGATGGATGGATGAATGGATGGATTGAGTTTATACACCACCCATATCCCTATCCAAAGTGACCCTGGGTGGCCTACAGCACAGTAAAATCAGGAATACAATAGAATAGAGAGTAGAGTAGAATAGAATAGAAGAATAGAATAGAATAGAATAGAATAGAATAGAATAGAATAGAATAGAATAGAATAGAATAGAATAGAATAGAACAGAACAGAACAGAACAGAAGAATAGAAGAGAATAGAATAGAATAGAATAGAATAGAATAGAATAGAATAGAATAGAATAGAATAGAATAGAATAGAATAGAATAGAATAGAATAGAATAGAATAGGACCTTGGAGGTCTTCTAGTCCAGCCCCTGCTCAAGCAGGAGAACCTATACCATCTCAGACATGTGACTGTCTAATCTCTTCTTTAAAATCTCCAGTGATGGAGCGCCCACGATTTCTGGTGTCCAGCTGTTCCCCTGGTTGATTGTCCTCACTGTCAGGAAGTTTTTCCTTAATTCCAGGTTGCTTCTCTCTTTGGTCAGTTTCCAACCATTCTTTCTTTTCCTTCCCTCTGTGGTGAATAATTTGACCCCCTCCTCTTTTGTGGCAGCCCCTCAGATATTGGAACGCTGCTATCATGTCTCCCCTATTTCTTCTTTTCTTTAGATTGGCCAAACCCAAGTCCTGCAGCCGTTCTTCGTATGTTTTTGCCTCCAGGCCTGTAAAACACCTTAGTTGCTCTTCTCTGCCCTTTTTCCAAACTCTCAACATCTTTTTTGTAGTACGGTGACCAAAATTGGTTGCAGGAATCTAAAAACAGCATGAATATTAAAATTGACAGGAACTGCCACAGGAACTAAAACGAACTGAAACAGGAACTCGAATTAGCAGGAAATTTGGCATCCACTGTCCCTTCCGGGCTGCCTCCAAAGCCAGTTAGGAGAACATTGAATAAATGACTAGGCTGCAGGTGTAGACAGTATCTAGAGAAGGACTGCAGCGGGAATGCAATAGTTGTGCCACTTGCTTGAGGTGTTTGGAGAGGCCACACCCGTCACCGGTAGTTGCAAGAAAGGTATTCATTCTTTTCTTCTTGTTGTTGTTAGTTGCGAAGTCGTGTCTGACTCATCGCGACCCCATGGACAACGTTCCTCCAGGCCTTCCCGTCCTCTACCATCTTCTGCAGTCCATTGAAGCTCACGCCTCCTGCTTCAGGGACTCCATCCAGCCCCCTCTTTCTCTGTCGTCCCCTTCTTCTCTTGCCCTCCATCTTTCCTTCTCATTAGGACCCAGTGAGGACCCAGATTGTTGGGGGCAATGTAAATATATATATACATTGCTTACTGGTGTACACCGCTTAGAGAGTGCTTGCACTTAAAGCGGTATATAAGTCTCATAAATAAATAAATAAATTAGATGGATGGATAGATAGATAGATAGATAGATAGGTAGGTAGGTAGGTAGGTAGGTAGGTAGGTAGATAGATAGATAGATAGATAGATAGATAGATAGATAGATAGATAGATAGATAGATAGATAGATAGATAGATAGATAGATAGATAGATAGATAGATAGATAGATGTTGTTAGTTGTGAAGTCGTGTCCAACCCATCGCGACCCCATGGACCATGTTACTCCAGGCCTTCCTGTCCTCTGCCATCTTCTGGAGTCCATCTAAGCTCACACCTCCTGCTTCAGGGACTCCATCCAGACACCTCCTTCTCTGTCGTCCCCTTCTTCTATTGCCCTCAATCTTTCCCAGCATGAGGCTCTTCTCCAGGGAGTCCTTCCTTCTCATTAGGTGGCCAAAGTACTTGAGTTTTCACTTCAGGATCTGGCCTTCCAAAGAGCAGTCAGGGTTGATCTCCTCTAGGACTAAAGTTTGCAAGAGCAAATGCGACAGCTGCAGGGGGATCCCTTTGCTGCAGAAGGAGACAAGGAACAAGAGGCTGAAATGGCAGCTGCTTGAGAAGGACGGGAAAGAGGAAGAGCACAGGCTGATTTAGAGAAAGCACTTGCGATTAAGCAAATAACAGGATAATTTGCCTGTTCAAAGGAAAGATTGGGTTGGGGCTGGGGGCTGAGCCAGTGGCTGGCCTGAATTATAAAAGAGAGTTTTTTTTAAAAAAAACACAAAACAGGTGAGCTTGCTGTCTGGAGGGAAGCAAGGAGGACCAGGGTGCGAAACTTAAGGAGGAAAAAAGGTGTGGGGGAGGGCAGGAAGGAGAAGACTCGGTAAGGTGTGGCTGGACGCAGTAGAAATCCTCAAAAAGAATAAAATGAGGATAGAGCTGGAAGGGACCTCAGAGGTCTTGTAGTCCTCCCCCCTGCTCAAGCAGGAGAGCCTGTATCCCTTTGGACATGGGGCTGTCCAGTCTTTAAACAATAGAAGGCGATGCACGGGTGGTCCTTGACTTTTGTGTTCATGTACTGACCGTTGAAAAGGGACCGATGGCCGTTTTTCACCCTTAACGACCGTCATAGCGTCCTCACGGCCGTGTGATCAAGATTTGGATGCTGGGCAACTGGTTTCATATTTATGACGGTTGCAGTGTCTTGGGGAGGGGGGTCATGGGACCCCCTTTTGTGACCTTTTGACAAAGTCTGTGGGGAAGAAGCCAAATTCACAGCCGTGGGGCTGGCTTAACGACTGCAGGGATTCCCTTAAGAACTATGGCAGGGAAGGTCGTAAAGTGAAGCGAAACTCACTTTACGACCGTCTCACTTAGCAACGGAAATGTTGGGCTTTGTTAGGATGGTAAGTTGAGAACCAGCTGTACAGATGGCCCTTGACGTGAATAGAATGGAGGCCAGAATTTCTGTCGCTAAGTGAGACGGTTATGAAGGAGGTCACGCTGCATTACAATGTTAAAGCAAACTTAGCTTTCGCTGGTCCACTGCCAACGTCTTCAGAGTAAAGCATATATATATATCTACACACACACATACAAACACCCAGACACACACACACACACACACACACACACACAAAACTCGTGGATCACCATATAAACTCATGGACCACCTGTATATATATAAATATAATTATATATATATTATATGTATAATTATATCATAAATATATATATCCCTTGCAAATGATAGTTTGAGATTGCAGGTATCTCCAGCCCCTGTGAAGACTTTCCTGAAACCTCACTTAATTCAAAAGCACAAAGAAAAATGAGGAGACAGTTCAGCACATTCAGGAAAGTCTAAGTTTATCTCACCAAGAGATAAAAGAGAACTGAGGTTGCAGAAGGGAGAGAAAACTCCAGCCAGAATAAATTTACTTCTCTCTTTGCAAATTCAAACTAGTGAGAATCAGGGGACAACTTGCTGCAGGAGAAAGAGAATATAGAATAGAATAGAATAGAATAGAATAGAATAGAATAGAATAGAATAGAATAGAATAGAATAGAATAGAATAGAATAGAATAACAGCAGAATAAGAGCAGAACAGAATAACAGAATAGAATAAGAATGGAATGGAATGGAATAGAATAGAATAGAATTCAGAATAGAATATAGAATAGAACAGAAATAGAATATAGAATAGAATAGAATAGAACAGATATAGAATAGAATAGAACAGATATAGAATAGAATAGAACAGATATAGAATACAATAGAAATAGAATAGAAATAGAGTAGAGTAAGTAGAATAGAATAGAATAGAATAGAATAACAACAGAATAAGAGCAGAACAGAATAACAGAATAGAATAATGGAATGGAATAGAATAGAATAGAATTCAGAATAGAATATAGAATAGAACAGAAATAGAATATAGAATAGAATAGAATAACAGAACAGAATAAGATCAGAACAGAATAACAGAACAGAATAAGAATAGAATAGAATTCAGAATAGAATATAAAAGAGAAATAGAAATAGAACATAGAATAGAATAGAATTCAGAATAGAATATAGAATAGAACAGAACAGAAATAGAAATAGAAACAATAGATATAGAATAGAATAGAATTCAGAATAGAATAGAGTAGGATATCTTTATTGTCATTGAGCAACTCACAATGAAATTAAGTGCTGTCCACAGGGCACACTCCATACAAATAAAAACCACAAATAAGAACATACATTACACACACACATCCTTCACATTCTATTCACCATTGCGCTGCCGCCCCTAATATTGCACTTCAACTATATACAGTGGTATTTAATATGGTTACAGCTGTGGGATAAAAATCTATTTTTCAGCCTCTTTGTCTTTGTTTTTATTATCCTGCACCGTTTGCCAGACAGTAATAGTTCAAAAAAAAAAGAACGTCCAGGATGAGATGAGTCTTTGGGAATATTTTGAGCTTTCCTAGGACAATGGGAACTGTACAGTTGTCTGGGGGGGGGCAGAGGAGAGGGCAGCCAACAATCCTCTGAGCGATGGTAGTGACCCTCTGGAGCGCTTTGCTATCGGCTACTGTGCAGCCAGCAAACCATAAATGGCCCTTGCCTCCCCCCAACGACCCTGAATCAACCAGAACGTTGCCCCCTTTGCTTTCTACTCAACATGAGTATTTTTAGTCTAGTGAACACAATCCCTCAAGCAGCCCCCCCTTTGCCTCCAATTTCCACCTGCAGCAATTTCCTGGCCTTCATCATCCACTTTCCGTGCTCAGCTGGCGCTTCCAGCAGGCTTTTAGTTTCAAAACATGAAATCTTAAAACTCTGCAAGATGACAAGACGTCAATAAAAAAAACACATCCCTACATCCCTACGTGGGTCCTTTCCCAGGACGCTGCCTTCTCTTGCTTTGAAATCAAGCCGCGGTCTTTGACGGCTGCACAAACCTGAATACCTTAAAAAAAAAACCAATTTATTTTATTTTTTTGTGCTGAGGTTTTTCTCTTCCCCTCCTTTTCTCAGTCTAACGGGCTCTTACCTTGTTCTGCGACCGCCCAGGGACCCTGTGCTAATTTTCCCCTTTAATTGCTCGTTTTAATTAGAGCGATTCCCCAGCGGCGGGCGGCCGTTATCATCCCTCCAAGTAGCCTCCACGGTCCTCCTCCGTCCAGCTGCCCAGGGATGTCCTGTCATCTCAGCCATATGACTGTCCTGATTTACGGGGAGGCCTTTTGCAAACCGCTCAGCTGTTTCCGCAGGTTTCGGTTCCGGCTCCTTAACTGGGAAATGGAAACCCGCCCTGGCTATTGGGGGGGGGGGCTGACATTTTGGCCAGTCTGCAAACACAGCTAGTCCTCTGACTTACGGCCATCGTGGAGCCCCAGATTTCCGTCGCTAAGCGAGACGGTTCTTAAGCAAATCTTGCCCCATTTTAACGGCCTTTTTCGCCACTGCAGCGAATCACTGCAATGGATGAGTTAGTAATCCGGTCGTTCAGTAGATCTGGCTTGCCCCACTGACTTTCCTTGTCAGGAGTTGGCTGGGGAATTCTGGGAGTTGAAGTCCTCAAGTCTTAAAAGTTCCAAGGTTGGATAGCCCCTGGCATAGGCTCTCCTGCTTGAGCAGGGGGTTGGACTGGAAGACCTCCAAAGGTCCCTTCCAATTCTCTTATTCTGTTATTCAAGACCATCAGAAGGGATAATGTACGTAGCATCCCGTGTGGTCCAAGAGCCACAGAATCCATGCTGTAGAGCACGGCATTCAACTGCTCGCTCAACGGCCCGTTGTGTTAAACAAGGATGCAAATGTGTACATCTTGGCGACTCAGTTGCTAGCTCCGGATGCCACCAGCCCTGAGCTGCCTCTGCTCTGGCTCTTTGTGGGGGGATTCCAGGACCCTCAGCCCACCCCTCCCCAGTGACACCTTCCAGTGGGGGTCAAAGGAACTTTTGATTGGGGCTCTGCCTGCCATGGGTGAGTCTGCCCAGGCCTTCCTTCCTTCCTTCCTTCCTTCCTTCCTTCCTTCTTTCCTCCCTCCCTCCTTTCTTTCTTTCTTTCTTTCTCTTCCGTTATTCCTTCCTTTCTGTGTCCCTCTCTCACTCCATTCTTCCTTCCTTCCTCACACTCTCCCTCCTTCCATCCATTCTTTCTCCCTTCCTCCCTCCCTCCCTCCCTCTCTTCTTTCTTTCTATCTTTCTTTTCTTTCCTTTGTCCCTGTCCCTTCCACTTTTTCTCCTTCCCTCCCTCCCTCCCTATCTATCTATCTATTCCTTCCTTTGTCGCTCTCCCTTCCTTCCATTTTTTCTGCTTCCCTCCCTCTTTCTTTCTTTCTATGTCCCTTCTTTCCTTCCTTCCTCCCTCCCTCCTTCCTCCTTTGTTTCTTTCTTTCCTTCCTCCCTCCTTCCCTCCCTCCCTCCCTCCCTCGCTTCCATTCTTTCTCCCCTCTTTTCTTAGAATAGAATAGAAACTGGAAGGGACCTTGGAGGTCTTCTAGTCCAGCCCCCTGCTCAAGCAGGAGAACCTACACCATCTCAGACAGGTGATTGTCCAGTCTCTTCTTAAAAATCTCCAGTGATGGAATGCCTTTCCCTTCCTTCCTTCCTTCCTTCCTTCCTTCCTTCCTTCCTTCCTTCCTTCCTTCCTTCCTTCCTTCCTTCCTTCCCTCCTCCCACCCACCCACCCACCCACCAGGAGAGGAAAGATAATACCCCACCTAAGAGTGACTCAGAGTCCAGCCTCTCTCCACAGCCCAGCCACCTAAAACCTTGCGAGAGAGGCCAGGGGTTTGACCTCTGGATGGAGCTTTTCCCGGAAGACAGGACGCTGCAGGCTTGCAAGCCGGACCCTGTGCGGAAATATTGGTGTCTCAGACCCTCCCCACTCCCTGCGATTCCAATTCTGCAGAACTCTGATTTCAGATTATCTTCTTTGTTTTTCTCAAAAATAAACCTTGTTAAGGAATTGGGTCACAGGCGGGATATAACTAAAGCAAAGTTAACTAAGCATTTTCAGAGGAAAAGTATGTAAGATTTAAAAAAAAATGTGGACGTACTAATGACCTTTTAATGCACACGCTGCTTTCAGACAGTGGGTTTTTGGTGTTATGGACTGTAAAAGCAGAAGACATAAAAATAAAAGACATAAAATAAGCACCACTAATTTTCCATTATGATGGCTTCGCCATCAGAGCAAACCGAAACCGCAGACTATGTCATGATGGCTTCCACTCGAGAGAGGCTCAGCTGCCCCTGGAGGGGAGTAGACTAACACCTGTGAAGAACAGTTGCAGTCTAGAGAAAAGAAGAAATAGGGGAGACATGATAGCGGTAGTCCAGTATTTGAGGGGCTGCCACAAAGAGGAGGGGGGTCAAGCTATTCTCCAAAGCACCAGAGGGAAGGATGAGAAACAACGGTTGGAAACTGATCAAGGAGAGAAACAACCTGGAATTAAGGAGAAACTTTCTGACAGTGAGGACAATTGACCAGTGGAACTCCTTGCCTCCAGAAATTGTGGGCGCTCCATCAGTGGAGGCTTTTAAGAAGAGACTGGACAGTCACTTGTTTGAGATGGTACAGACTCTCCTGTTTGAGCAGGGGGCTGGACTAGAAGATCTCCAAGGTCCCTTCCAGCTCCTATTCTGTTCTGTTCTGTTCTGTTCTATATCTTTATTCTATTCTGTAATTCTATTCTATCTATTCTATTCTATTCTATTTTACTGTACTCTATTCTATTCTAAATCTTATTCTATTCTATTCTATTCTATTCTATTCTATATTCTGTTCTATTCTATTCTAAATCTTATTCTATTCTATTCTGCAATTCTATTCTATCTATTCTATTGTATTTTACTCTATTCTATTCTAAATCTTACTCTATTCTATTCTATTCTATTATTCTATTCTATTCTATTCTATTCTATTCTAAATCTTATTCTATTCTATTCTATTCTGTAATTCTATTCTATTATTCTATTCTATATTCTGTTCTACTCTATTCTAAATCTTATTCTATTCTATTCTATTCTATTCTATATTCTGTTCTATTCTATTCTATTCTATTCTATTCTATTCTATTCTATTCTATTCTATTCCTGATTTTACTGTGTGTAGGCTGCCCAGGGTCACTTTGGATAGGGATATGGGTGGCATATAAACTCAATCCCTCCCTCCCTCCCTCCCTCCCTCCCTCCATCACTGGAGATTTTTAAGAAGAGACTGGACAGTCACTTGTTTGAGACGGAATAGGTTCTCCTGCTTGAGCAGGGGGCTGGACTAGAAGACCTCCAAGGTCCCTTCCAGCTCTATTCTGATGAATTGAACGCCCCCCCACTTCATGGATTTAATATGTTTCCATCCCTGGAAGTGGTATTTGTGGTGAGCTTGGGCAGCATGCTGGAGGGGTCCCTTTATGTGTCTGCTGCGTGGGTTGGGTGGAAGTCAGGAGCTCTTGATTTGGGTCGTGTTTCTCTTCCCCCAGGACAAAGGGCAGCCCTGAAGTTTCTGAAAATTGTTCTAAATTGAGCTATTTTGGACCAAAGCATCTAAGGGCCTCCCTAACAATCAGAGCGCTTTGACCCTGGAACTGAGGGATCCGCTGCTGGGCTCCCCTTCCCTGGAGATCCACTCCTCAGGGCTGGATTAAACAGCTGTCCAGCTGTGAACCAAGGGTCAGATTCAGAAGCCCACCTGGCCCCTTCGGCAGGGCAGATCGCCCTGGGTTGCTTTCTGGTTGGAGAGCCTATGGATTTCAAGTAGGGCTGCTCTGTTGGGTTATTAGGAACATTAATTCAAATCCCTGCTTTTAAAAGATGCCTTTAGTCAAATGAGCCCAGGCAGGGGTGTTCTTTGTGTGTGTGTGTTTTTGGTCTGTTTTACAACTGGTAAATAATTTAAACGAAAGCAGCTAAAAGGGGGTCCCCTTGAATTTCAGCAAAGACTTTCTTCTGACGGCGCAGAGTTAATGAGCCAAAGAGACGGCCAGCTAAGGTCTCCTTCCGTGCACGACTCCCCGAAGCGTAAAACCCCAAATCTCTGCGCATTTTGGGCAGAAAAAGCGCTAGGAATCTGTGGCCTGCCTCAGTGGCGCCTGGAGCCTTGCTGGGGAGCCCCATAGCTGAGACGGTGCAGCTGTTCGGGAGCCTTTCCCCTCTGTGGATGGGGTTTTTTGGGGGGGACAAGTTTGCCCAGGATAAGAGCCAGTGTTGGATGAGAGCCAGTTTGGTGTAGTGGTTAAGGTATGCTGGTCTAAAAAACCAGAAGGAGGTGAGTTCTAGTCCTGCCTTAGGCAACAAAGCAGGCTGGTGACTTTGGGCCAATCACCAGGAGGTTGGGAGTTCTAGTCCCACCTTGGGCATGAAAGCCGGCTGAGTGACCTTGGGCCAGAAATCGTGGGCGCTCCATCACTGGAGGTTTTCAAGAAGAGGCTGGACAGTCACTTGTCTGAGATGGTATAGATCAGTGGTTCTCAACCTTTTTAATGCTGCGACCCCCAACCGGTCGTAAGTCGAGGATTACTCAACTGGTGCAGCACCGTTTGCAGAATGGGACTTTTGGCGGGCTCCACAGGGCAGAGACAGCCTGGACAATTCCTATTGGCTTTTGAAAGCCAATAGAATTAGACTCTATTCAAGAGAGTCTATTCTATTGGCTTTCAAGAGCCAATAGAATAAAAGGGAGTAGCACAGCTAAAGGAATAGGGAAAAAAATGGCGGACTGCGTTGTTTGGCGACCCCCATGAAATGGTCGTTCGACCCCAAATGGGGTCCCGACCCACAGGTTGAGAACCACTGGCCTAGATTATCCTGCTTGAGCAGGGGGCTGGACTAGAAGACCTCCAAGGTCCCTCCCAGCTTTATTCTACTCTACTCTATTCTATTCCATTTATTCTATTCTATTCTATTCCATTTATTCTATTCCATTTATTCTATTCTATTCTATATTTTATTCTATTCCATTTACTCTATTCTATTCTATTCTATTCTATTTATTCTTTAATAATAATAATAATAATTTTGGAAGGGACCTTGGAGGTCATCAAGTCCAACCCCCTATTCTATTCTATTCTATTCTATTCTATTCTATTCTATTCTATTCTATTCTATTCTATTCTATTCTATTCTGCATTCTATTCTGCATTCTATTTTATTCTATATTCCAGTCCATATTTTCTCTATTCTGTTCTGTTCTATTCTATTCTTCTATTCCTTCTCCTCCTCTTCTCCACAAACCCCACTCCCTTCCACCACTGATGATGTTACCTAGTTGGGCCATGAAACAGCTGCAAAAATACCCCCACCAACTCAGAGAACACATATTCTCCTTTATTGGTACAACTGCGGTTTGCACCAAACGGCAGACAGCGCACCCAGACGGGCCTCTCCTCCTGTGACCTCCCTCTTTGGCTCTTCCAAGCCCCCATCTTCCATCTGCAGGGAGCCAGGCTGGCACGGGCAGGAGGGAAGGGAAGGGGGCCGCTCATCCCCCCCTCCCCTCCTTTCTTCTCCACAGACAAAGCCGCCAGATTGCCGGGTGTGCCACTGTGTTAATTATTGCCGTTATCTTCCCTTGCAGCACCAGTGTGGGTTGGCAAGCTCGCCTGGGCTTTGTGTGGGCTTTGTGTCCCTTTCTGATCTTGTTTGTGCAAAGAGACCGTTACTTACCTGGTGCCGCTTTGACGGCCCGGAGGCTTCCACAGCTGGGCTGCTGCTGCAGCTGCTGGAAAAATAGGAGGGGGCCGAATTGATCCAGGCAAACCTGGGACTCTTAGAAGGGGCGGGAAAGCCGCCTGGAGCCGGCTTGCTTTCTCACCTCTGCAAGCTGGAATGGGTTCGGTAGCACCTAGATGACTCCTGGGAATCCTAGAATCCGAGGCCTGGAAGGTTCTCAACCTTTTTAATGCCGCGACCCCCAACTGGTCGTAAGTCGAGGACTACACCGGTCGTAAGTCGAGGAATACTCAACGGGTGCAGCACCCTTTGCAGAATGGGACTTTTGGCGGGTTCAGCAGGCCAGAGACAGCCTGGACAATTCCTATTGGCTTTTGAAAGCCAATAGAATTAGACTCTATTCAAGAGAGTCTATTCTATTGGCTTTCAAAAGCCAATAGAATAAAAGGGAGGAGCACAGCTAAGGAAAAGGGGGGGGAAATGGCGGACTGCGTTGTTTGGCGACCCCCGTGAAATGGTCGTTCGACCCCAAATGGGGTCCTGACCCACAGGTGGAGAACCACTGGCATAGAGGGAGGAGGAGGAGGAAGAGGAGGAGGAGGAGGACAACAGCAAAAACTGGGGGGTCCTTGGTGCTCTCTGACCTGGCTTGTTTTTTTGCCGACATTTCATGACTTGTCTAACTAACCTCATCAGTGCTGGAAGGGAGTGTGGTTTGCGGAGAGGAGGAGGAGAACAATGACAACAACAACTGTGGGGCTCCTGGGTGCTCTCTGAGCTTGGTCGTTTTCTTGCAAACGTTTCCTAACCAAATGGAGGAACATCCTCAGTGCTGGAAGGGGCTTGTAGGAACAGATACATGGGTTGAGAAACTGACCAGCCTCTCTTTCTCCCAAAGTTAGGGAAATGGAAGCGCGTGAAACTCTAGCGCAGATTTCCTTTCTGGAGGCCAAACCTGCTGCCAAAGGCCTAAATCGGGCGTGTCCGATCTACGTGGCCACAAGGGTTAGAAGATTCCCTGGGCCACCCAGGGCTCCTGCCTGCGGTGCACGCGGTTTGTCAACCACACTGCTTGGCGATCAAAACCCTTTTCCCAGATTGGAAAGAAGCCACTTCCAAGCCAAGTGGGTGCAGGCAGTTGCTCGGTTGATCAATATTTGCCAGGCGGGAGGCTAAACGCGATTAAGTTGACTTTGATCTCGCCTCGTCGTCCCTACCAGCTGTATAAACACACCGCGCACTTTGTACATGCGCCTTCCAGCCGCCGCATGTTTACACAGAGCAGAAACTGTGTCTCTCCTTCTGTCGGCTCATTGCGACAGTTGCGAGAGGCCTCCCGCCTCGGGCGGCCAGGGGAGGGGGGCAGCTGGCACTTGTTGGCGCTATTTCAGGGCTGTTCTCCTTCGTTCCATGTATTGTGCAGTTGTAGCCCGGATTCGGGGAAGGGGACCCGGTCTGCTCCTGCTCTGCAGCCCCTGTCAACAAGTCAGCCCATGAAATGGGATTGTATTTCTCGATTTATTAATGATCAAAATGGATATACACTGCCCATCTTGCCGTTTGGGGCGATTTCTAGGCGGGGTGACTTTCAGTGCTGCTGGCCTGAACTGGAAACGGGGCAGGAGACAAGAAAGAATGCCAAGGCAGATATAATAATATCAGGGGTGTGTGACTGTTTTATTTCTTATTTATTTATTTCTTGAATTTATTTGCTGCCCGTCTGGTAGAAAACAAAATGCTTATGTTGAGAGAAAGTAGCCCAGCCGGGGTGGAGGAGTCAAGGAAGGAATTAGTCTGGAATCCTTGCGTAGCCACAAGAGGGCAAGCCAGGTCAGGCTCCCTTTGAATGCCATTGATCCTTATCTAGTCAAGATTACTAGTGAAGTGTTAATACCACTTTGCAATGCCTTGGTAAGGCCACACTTGGAGTGCTGCATTATTATTATAGTCTGGCCCAGTCTGGGGAGATTCCTGCATTATAGGCACCAGCAATAGAGTAGCTAATGGAACTTTACACCTATGGATCTCTTTGTGCCCATCAGTTTTGGAGAGGGAATCTCAAGGCGTCTCTTTGGGGGGGGGGGTTTCCCCAAGATCTCCCCGTTGTACAGGTAGTCCTCGGCTTACGACCACAACTGAGCCCAAAATTTCTGCCGTTAAGTGAGACATTTGTTAAGTGAGTCTTGCCCCGTTTTACACCCTTTCTTGCCTCGGTTGTTAAGTGAATCGCCGCAGTCGATAAGCTAGTAACGCGGTTGTTAAGTGGCTTCCCCTTTGGCTTTGCTTGTCCAAAGGTCGCAAAAGGGGATCCCACAACCCCAGGACACTGCGACCGTCGTAAATATGAGTCGGTTGCCAGGCAGCTGAATTTTGATCACCTGACTCTGGGGGATGCTGCAAGGGTCGTAAGTGTGAAAAATGGTCATAAGCCCCTTTTTCAATGCTGTTGTAACTTTGAACGGTCACTAAACAAGCTGTTGTAAGTCGAGGAGTACCTATATTTCCAGGCAGGGCTGCAGTTCAAGCCAGGGGAAGCAAATGAAGACAGGCAGATGTTACACAGGTGCACTGGGTGGGAAGGCAGAAGGCGTTTGTCCAGAAGTTTGTCTCGTGTCCTATGGAGCAGACTTCGCATCCGTGACTCTCAGCCATGGCCGCCCTCTTTCCTCTGTGGGGACTTTCTGCAGATAAAATTGGCTCAGCCTGGGAAACTGATGTTTGCTAGAAGTTCCTTTTAAGAAGGGACTGGGCGTCCCTTTCTCTGAAACGGTCTAGGGTCTCTTGCTGGAGCAAGGGTTGGACTAGAAGACCTCTAAGGTCCCTTCCAACTCGGTCGTTCTGTTATTTGGCTCTCCCTGGCAGCTGTGTGAAAATGGTTTGGGATTAGCCCTTTACTATCGTATTTTGCTTATGGATTCTGAAGTCCTGCAGGAGCTGATGGCCGGTCCTGCACAGTATTTCCTCCACCTGGGAGGGGGGAGGGATCTTCTGTGGTGGGGGGGGGGGTCCCTGGGAACGGCACCCCAGCAGGCTTCCCACCCCAGGAACAGGGAGTATTATGACTGAGAATCCCCTGCTAATGTTTCTCTACGGACCAGATTTGCATGCTTATTTCTATAAATCTGCATTGATTTCTCCCTCTTAAACCTGTATCGGTAATTTTTATCTGTAATCCTGCAGCCTGTTCCCATAAATGTATGCTTATTAACTGTACTTAGCAAATCTGCTTAGGAATTACATAGCTAATGCATATCGGTAATGCTCCGTGCATCTGAGGAGGTGAGCTGAAACTCATGAAAGCCTGGGCCTAATTATAATAATAATAACCAGGCAACCTGTGCCCCGTGGGATTTCGGAGGCATTTCCTTACCTAAAAGGAGAAGATGAATAACCACGGGTGGCCCAAAATTAGTGGGAGCGGAAGAGACTTCTGACTTCCTGCGGGTTTCCCCAGTGAGTTTCTTTGTAGGAAGCAGGCAGGGAGCATCAGAAATCCTTCCTTCTTTCCTTCCCTCCTTCTCTCCTTCCTTCCCTCCCTCCTTCCTTTCTTCTCCTCCCTCTTTCCTTCCTTCCTTCCCCTCCTCTCACTTCCCCTTCTTCCATTTCCTCTCCTCTCCTCCCTTTTTCTCCCTTCCTTCCCTTCTTCCCTTCCCTTCCGGCAGGTAAGTGGCCGCTACCGGGTGGAGAAGCAAGCGAGGGATTGCTAGACTGGCTGGGAAACTGTCACAGAACGTTGAGAATGAAGACCACAGCAACAGCCAGTGGCACTGAAGCAGCCACGACTTCCCCAAATTTCATTCTCTTGGGAGTCCTTTCCCTCCCCGCCCCAGTCAAAGGTTTTCACCTCTCCCCCCCCCCTTTGCCTGCCCTCCCTTCTCGCTCACCTCCTGTTCAAGGCACAGGAGGTGGTTTCCACAGAAGGCTTCCACTGATGGACCGGCCACAGAGGGCTTTCTCGCTGCTCCTTGCTTCTGGGCCTGGGTGGATCAGCCGGCCCCACCCAATTCCCCCACCCTGAGTCTTTTGTCCCTTTGGGCCTCTACTCTGCTCTCCTGCAGCCCCCCCCCCAGTCCTCCTGCTTTCTCTTGCCTTCCCCTCACTCCGTGCCATCTCCTGCATCGTCGGTGGCCTTCACAGCAAAGCCTGGCAATTTCAAGGGGGGGGGGGAGAGATGGCAGCTTCTTCCTGCTGCCCCTTCCTTCAGGAGGGTGTCCATGCCTTGAAGGAGAAGGAGCAGCCCCAGGGCTGGAGCATGGGTCCAGAGGCTGTCTCCTGCTTAGGAGCAGCCCTCTGCCTCTGCCAGCTTCGGAGTCTGACTGGCAGAGATGGATGGACTTCTTCTGCGACATCCATTGTCAGAAGTTGAACCGGCACTTTTGTCCTCCCCCCCCCTCCCGCCGTGTGCGAATCCCTGAGGCTTCAACGTTCAAAATTGCGCCCAGCTCCCTCAGCCTCCCAAACGTAATGAATCAAAGTGTCAAAAGAGGGTGAATAAAATGAAATTGTTTAATTGCTTTGACTTCTCCATTTTGAGTAATAGAAAGAGGAGCCTTTGGGGAATGCTCAAAGAGCAGCCTTGCTTTGATTGCTGGACTCTGGCAGGTGGGGGCTGGAATGTTGCAGCCTCTCCAGGATCTTGTGATTTACATTCAGAGGCTTGGCAACTGATTCCTATTTATGACGGTCACAGTGTCCCAGGGTCATGTGAAGTTTTTGACCCCTTGCTAGGCGACTGGTGGTACTCGGATATTGCCATATCCTAAAAGTGGTACAATGGGTGAAAAGGTTGAAAAGCCCTGTTCTAGTCCAACCCCCTGCTCAAGCAGAAAACCCTTAGAGTGTCACCACGATCAAAAAAAAGATGTTGAGACTCTGGAAAGGATGCAGGGAAGAGCAACAAAAATGATTAGAGGTCTGGAGGCTAAAACATATGAAGAATGGTTGCTGGAATTGGGTTTGTTTAAGTCAGTGGAAAAAAGGACTAGGGTGTCATGATAGCTGTCTTCCAATATCTCAGGGGCTGCCCCAAAGAAGAGGGAGTCAAGCTATTCTCCAAAGGACCTGAAAGCAGGACAAGAAGCAACAGATGGAAACTCATCAAGGAGAGAAGCAACTTAGAACTAAGGAGAAACTTCCTGACAGTGAGAACAATTAATCAGTGGAACAACCTGCCTCCAGAAGCGGTGAATGCTCCAACACTAGAGGTTTTCAAGAAGAGACTGGACAGCCATTTGTTTGAAATGGTGTAGGGTTTCCTGCCTGAGCAAGGGGTGGACTAGAAGACCTCCAAGGTCCCTTCCACCTCTGTTATTTTGCTCTTCAGTGGAACAGCTGGCCTTCAAAAGTTGTGGGGGCTCCATCACTGAAGGCTTTTAAGAAGAGGCTGGACAGCCACTCACTCATCTGGAGTGCTAGAGGATTTCCTGCCTGAGCCAGGGGCTGGACTAGAAGACCTTTGAGGTCCCTTCCGACTCTGCTATTGGTTTCAGAAAACATGCAGATATAAAAACAATTATAAGACCAGGTTAAAATTACAAAAGACGCAGAGTGCTGCAGTCTTTTTGGTCTCCCACCACTGCAGATTGTCCGTGATTTCCCATAAAGATGCTGAAATCCTGCTGGTTCCTTTCTATTTTTATCTCAGCGTATTATTAAAGTTGGGGGTTTCCCGTTGCTCAGCTCTGCTGAATTGCATGTGGGCAAATGGTATCTTTCTCTGTCCTTTTGAGCCCCCCCCCCAAACAGCTCTCAGTCCTTGAGCAGAGATTTAACAGTAAGTAGAACAGAGGTGGAAGGGACCTTAGAGGTCTTCTAGTCCAACCCCTGGTTGTTTGTGGGGTTTGATTTTTTTCTTCCTTGTTTTTCCTGAACAAAGTGTTCCTTTTGAAGAGGTTTCCAGCACCTACCAACAGAATGGAAGGGAAGGGAAGGGAAGAGAAGAGAATGAGAGCAGAATAGAATAGAATAGAATAGAATAGAATAGAATAGAATAGAATAGAATAGAATAGAATAGAATAGAATAGAATAGAGCTGGAAGGGGCCTTGGAGATCTTCTAGTCCAGCCCCCTCCTCAAGCAGGAGAACCTATACCGTCTCAGACAGGTGAATGTCCAGTCTCTTCTCAAAAATCTCCAGTGATGGAGCACCCATGGTTTCTGGAGGCAAGGAGTTCCACTGGTTGATTGTCCTCACTGTCAGGAAGTTTCTGCTTAATTCCAGGTTGCTTCTCTCTTTGACCAGTTTCCAACCATTGTTTCTCGTCCTTCCCTCTGGTGCTCTGGTGAACAACCTGACCCCCTCTGCCTTGTGGCAGCCTCTCATATACTGGAACGCTGCTATCATGTCTCCCCTAGTCCTTCTTTTCTTTAGACTGGCCAAACCCAAGTCCTGCAGCCTTTCTTTGTATGTTTTAGTCTCCAGGCCTTGGATCATCTTAGTTGCTCTTCTCTGAATTTTCTCCAAACTCTCAACATCTTTTTTGTGATGTTGACCCAAACTGGATGCAGAATTCCAGATGTGACCTTACTAAAGCTTTATAAAGCGGTACGAATACCTCGTGTGATCTTGATTCTGTGCCTCTGTGTATACAACCAAGGATTGTGTTAGTTTAGTTAGTTAGAATATACAGCAGACTTACAACCACAGTTGAGCCCAAAACGTCTGTTGTTCAGTGAGACATTTGTTCTGAGTTTTGCCCCCCTTTGTGACTTTTATTCCCACCATTGTTTAGTGAATCAGTGCAGTTGTTAAGTTAGTGACATGGTTGTTAAGGGAATCCTGCTTCCCCCCTCGTCTTTGCTTGTCAGGAAGTCGCAAAAGGGGGTCAGATGACCCCGGGAACACTGCATCACCGTCATAAATACGAGTCAGTTGCCGAGGCTCTGAATTCGATCACAGATCCTGGGGACACCACAACATAAATGGGAAAACGGTCATCAGTCCCTTTTTTTCAGTGCCGTTGTAACTCTGAAAAGTCACTAAAGGAACTGTTGTAAGTCAAGGACTTACCTGTAAAACTTCCAATCCTGCTCCACTCAGTCAGAACCAAAGAAGCTTCTTGGATGAGAAGCGAAACGTCTTCCAGAAAAATAACTAAGGAATTACGGTTGTCTTTTGGGGGGGAGAAGCACCTTTGGGACAACCGTGATCTGGAGGATGGAGACTCTCATAAACATCCAGACTGTCATGCCTCCCCTGGAGCCTGAATCTGCGGAGGAAAATGAGCTGGAAGGGGACCCTACGGAGGCCGAGGGAGAGGGGTCTGTGGCCCCAGAGGAATGTGGGGAAGAGCAGGCCGAGGCAGGCCAGGGCCCTTCAGGATTGGGACAGGAGGAACAGGAGAGGCAGAGTTCAGGCGATGAGCAAGGGCCACCCCCACCTGATCCTAGAGCACGGAGAGTGGAGAGAAGGAGGGAACAACGCAGGCAGGGTCAACTACTTGGGAGGAGAGCGTCCTGCCCCTCTCCACAAGGAACACCTGGAGACTAAGGAGACACTGTGGGGAGAGGCATTTGTCAGGAACAAATGCCGATTCCTTGGAGTTTTGGGTGTGTTGTTGCTGATCTCTTGTTCTGTGACTTCTGCTCGGAAACCCAGAAACTCTGACCATTGGACTGGCTGACAACGTTGCTTGGATGTTTATAGATCTCGGATTGTATTTTGGCTTCCCTTTTGAAACTGCGCAGGCAAGCGACTGGTTAGTTTTATGATGTATATGTCATTCCTTGTTATCTCCGTGGCCTTGAGTAAATTCCTCTCCTAATCTGACTGCATGTGAAACTACTGGCAGGCAGAGGCGGCTGAAGGGGTGTGTGTGTGTGTGTGTGTGTGTGTGTGTGTGTGTGTGTGTGTGTGTGTTCCTTTGTTTTGAAGCTTGCCAGAAACGTGGGAGCGTTTGGGGGAAACTTTGGATCAATTAAAGGATGGTTTGGATTGCCTGCTGACTGCATTGCCTCGGTGCTGGGCCCTGGGTCATCACACAGACTTGCTTGCAATGCTCTTAGTCTTTTGGGGGGGGGGCTTTGGGGTACACTGGTGCTGGGGTCCTTAAGAAGCAGAAAACCGCCTTCGTGGGGATCTCTCAAATCAGCCTGGCTGCCCCTTTTAGGCCGAGGCTGCGATCCAAAATTTCTCCAGAGTTGCTTGGGTGGGCGGCACCTTCTCGCCTTTCCTAAGCACCCACATTGCCTGTTGTGGGATGAGTTTGTGAACCCTTTGGGGCTGCGGAGATCGTGGCGGTGGGACACGCTGAGGCTGGCCCGTGTCTTTGGACCAGCACAGCCTGCCGGAGGGTCTGCTGCCAACTCTGGTGCCGCATGGCAGACCTTTGGCAGAGGGCGGCTTTATCTGCTTCACACAGGGTAACTTTGTGTTCCCACATGCCAAGCATCGCTGTGCTTACTGCCAGTGAGAGAGGCTAAGCATTGTGGGAAAGGGGCATGTGTAACATCGGGGGGGGAGGGTCTTGCATCCAGTCTTTGTCGCCATGATGTAAAAAAGATGTTGAGACTCTAGAAAAAGTGCAGAGAAGAGCAACAAAGATTTTTAGAGGACTGAAGGCTAAAATATAGGAAGAATGGCTGCAGGAATTGGGTGTGTCTAGTTTAATGAAGAGAAGGACGAGGGGGGACATGATAGCTGTCTTCCAGTATCTCAGGGGCTGTCCCAAAGAAGAGGGAGTCAAGCTATTCTCCAAAGCGCCTGAAGGCAGGACAAGAAGCAACGGATGGAAACTCATCCAGGAGAGAAGCAACCTAGAACTAAGGAGAAACTTCCTGACAGTGAGAACAGTTAACCAGTGAAACCACCTGCCTCCAGAAGCGGTGAATGCTCCAAAACTGGAAGTTTCTAAGAGACTGGACAGCCATTTGTCCGAAATGGTGTAGGGTTTCCTGCCTGAGCAGGGGGTTGGACTAGATGACCTCCAAGATCCCTTCCAAAGCCCCTGAAGGCAGGAGAAGACGCAACGGGTGGAAACTAATCAAGGAGAGAAGCAACCTGGAACTAAGGAGAAACTTCCTAACCGTGCGGACAATTAACCAGGGGAACCACCTGCCTCCAGAAGCGGTGAATGCTCCAACACTGGAAGTTTTTAAGAAGAGACTGGACGGCCATTTGTCCGAAATGATACAGGCTTGGCCTCCTGAAGTTCTGCCTCTCCATCACTGGAGGTTTACACGAAAAATCGGGTGACTCTTTGTTCAGGATGCAATAAGCTCTCCTGCAGGGGGTGGACTAGAAGGCCTTCAAGATCCCTCCCAACTCTTCTGATAGTCCATCTTTGGGGCATAGCAGCTCTGGAAGCAGCCATGCTTCTTGGGTGGGCTGCCCCCCCCAGTGAGCCCCCTGGCCTCGGACCCTCTGAAGGGATCCCCATCCTGGCTGCCCTTCTCCCTTTCCTCCTCTCCCCTCTTCCTGAAAAGTCTTCTCCCTAGCCCACAGGCCCCCTTCATCTGCAGAGGAGGCTGTGCCCGCACTCCCCCCATCCGAGTGGGGCAAGGGAAGGGCCAGGCCAGGAGGTTAAATCAATTTTCATGTCTGGCAAGCAGATGGCTGAGAAAAAAAAACCCTTTTTCCCATCCGGGCGGGCAGGGCGAAGAACATTCCCGCAGCAGTCTGCTGTGACTGACGGAGAACAAACGGAGATAGGCACGGGGCTGCTGCTGCTTACGTTTCCACGAAGTCCCATTTGTCATCTTCAGGCTGGTGTTTTCAGCTTCGTGCTTCGAGCAGCTGCTCGAAGCACGAAGCTGAAAACACCAGCCTGAAGATGACGAATGGGACTTCGTCGAAACGTCGCCAAGACACTTCCAATTTTACGCGGGAGAAAACCCGAACAACCAAAGACCTACATACAAACACCCGCGAAAACCTCAGATCTCTCTCTCCCTCTCTCTCTCCTCTCTCTCTCTCTCTCTCTCTCTCTCCTCTCTCTCTCTCTCTCTCTCTCTCTCTCTCTCTCTCTCTCTCTCTCTCTCTCTCTCTCTCTCTCTCTCTCTCTCTCTCTCTCTCTATATATATATATATATATATATATATATATATATATATATATATATATATATATATATATATATATATATATATATGTAGGTCTTTGGTTGTTCGGGTTTTCTCCCACGTAAAATTGGAAGTGTCTTGGCGACGTTTCGACGAAGTCCCATTCGTCATCTTCAGGCTGGTGCTTTCAGCTTCGTGCCTCGAGCAGCAGTGTGTGGTCTTGGCTGTTTCTTCCTTTTAACTGCCAGTGGAGGTATGAACTGATTGGGTGGGAGCTTGGCTGTGTTCTGATTGGGTGGAGGTGTGTTCTGATTGGTTAGGGGCTTGGCTGTGCTCTGATTGGCTGGAGGGTTGGCTGTGCTCTGATTGGCTGGGGGGTTGGCTGTGCTCTGATTGGCTGGGGGAGTGTTCTGTTTGGTTGTGCTCAGGTTAGTCTGAGTTGCAGAGGGATTCAAGATTTTGGGCTGCCCTGCCATTCCTTGGCTTCGCGTTCGTGGTCGTGCTTCCTCTTCATGGAGGGTGTCAGTTTGCTTCATGTATGGATTGGGGGGGTTTAAAGTGGCTAATGATGCAGCTGTGGTCTGGCTTCTGGTTTGTGGTCGTGCCTCATAGTCAGTGTGGCTTTGGGTTTGTTTTTTGCGTGGATGTTTGGTGGTGACATCCTGTGTGGTTTTTGTGAGTGTGGGTCTGGTATCATTTTTTGTGTTAGGGAGTCGTTTGTCAAAGAGGGCGGGTTTCCAAATGGCTGGTAGGCGGGAAGTATCATCTCGCTTGTTCATGCTGTGTGGGCGTTTTTCTATCTCGATGGCTTCTCTGATTATTCTGTTATTAAAATGTTCACTTTTGGCAATGGTTCTGGTATTTTTAAAGTCAATTTCATGTCCTGTAGCTTTAAGGTGTTGGACCAGGGAAGATGTTGGTTCCTCTTTTTTGACTGAGTTCTTATGTTCTTCAATGCGTGCACTTATTCTTCTGTTGGTTTGTCCGATGTATGTGGTGGGACAAGTGGTGCATGGGATTTCGTATACTCCTTGATTTTCTAATTCAATTTTATCTTTGGGGTTTCTGAGGATGGTGGATATTTTTCTGTTTGTGCAGAATGCTGTTTTGATGTTGTGTTTATGGAGGATCTTACTGATTCTGTCTGTGATGCCTTTTATGTATGGGAGGATGGCTTTGCCGTTTTCTTGTTCTTTGTCTTGGATTTTAGTGGGGGTTTCTTTTTGGATTAGGTTTGTAATCTTATTTCTATGGAATCCATTGGATGTTAGTACATTGGTGAGAGTGTGTAGTTCTGGTTTTAGGTGTTGTTCGTCGGCTAAGCGTTTTGTTCTGGAGATGAGTGTCTTGGCTACAGAGTTGATCTGTGCTGGGTGGTGGTGTGAGAGAGCGTGCAGATAGCGGTTTGTGTGTGTTTTCTTCTGGTAGATGGTGTGTCCTAGGGAGCCATTGGATTTCTTGTAGACTAAGACATCCAGGAAGGGAAGTTGGTTGTTAGTTTCTGTTTCCATGGTGAACTGTATTTTGGGGTGTAGGCTGTTGAGGTGTGTGAGGAAGTTGTCCAGTTTTTCTTTCCCATGTGGCCAGATTATGAAGGTGTCGTCTACGTATCTGAGCCAGAGTTTGGGTTTGTGATCAGATTTTTCTAGAGCTTGGGTTTCAAAGTGTTCCATGTAGAGGTTGGCAATGACAGGTGAGAGGGGTGATCCCATGGGTGCTCCTTCTGTTTGTTTGTATTTTTGTCCATTATAGATGAAGTATGTGTTGGATAGGCAGTGGTTGGTCAGATCTAAGATGTGTTTGGGGGGGTTATATTTGTTTTGGATAGCTGTCAAGGCTTCTTTGATAGGCACTTGGGTGAAGAGGGATATGACATCGAAGCTCACTAGTAGGTCGCTGGGCTGTAAGTTTTGTTTCTTTATGATCTCTATAAACTGGAATGAGTTTTTTACATGTGAGGTGATGGATTCTGCATAGGGCTGTAGTTGTTTGGCGAGAAATTTGGCTAGGTTTTGTAGAGGTGAGCCTATGGAGCTGACTATAGGTCTGAGTGGGATTCCTTCCTTGTGTATCTTGGGGAGACCATAGAGTTTGGGGCATCTGGATGATTTCTCTCTGGGAATGATTCTTTGCTGGATCTCTTCGCTAATGGGGGAGGCTTTTATTTTGGATCTGGTGGTTTTTTCCAGGTAGGTGGTGGGATCTGTATTTAGGGGTTTGAGCGAGCAGAGCCAACAGAATCAGACTCGAAATCACCAACATCCTCTGCACCAGCAAGCCACCCAAAAGCAACTTACCCAAAGAGGAACAGACAGCACTACGTAACCTTAAAGAAGACACCAGCATAATAATCCTACCAGCAGACAAGGGCAACGCCACGGTGGTTATGAACACATCTGACTACCAAACCAAATTAACCAACCTACTCCAAGACTCCACATACAAACCCCTAAATACAGATCCCACCACCTACCTGGAAAAAACCACCAGATCCAAAATAAAAGCCTCCCCCATTAGCGAAGAGATCCAGCAAAGAATCATTCCCAGAGAGAAATCATCCAGATGCCCCAAACTCTATGGTCTCCCCAAGATACACAAGGAAGGAACCCCACTCAGACCTATAGTCAGCTCCATAGGCTCACCTCTACAAAATCTAGCCAAATTTCTCGCCAAACAACTACAGCCCTATGCAGAATCCATCACCTCACACGTAAAAAACTCATTCCAGTTTATAGAGATCATAAAGAAACAAAACTTACAGCCCAGCGACCTACTAGTGAGCTTCGATGTCATATCCCTCTTCACCCAAGTGCCTATCAAAGAAGCCTTGACAGCTATCCAAAACAAATATAACCCCCCCAAACACATCTTAGATCTGACCAACCACTGCCTATCCAACACATACTTCATCTATAATGGACAAAAATACAAACAAACAGAAGGAGCACCCATGGGATCACCCCTCTCACCTGTCATTGCCAACCTCTACATGGAACACTTTGAAACCCAAGCTCTAGAAAAATCTGATCACAAACCCAAACTCTGGCTCAGATACGTAGACGACACCTTCATAATCTGGCCACATGGGAAAGAAAAACTGGACAACTTCCTCACACACCTCAACAGCCTACACCCCAAAATACAGTTCACCATGGAAACAGAAACTAACAACCAACTTCCCTTCCTGGATGTCTTAGTCTACAAGAAATCCAATGGCTCCCTGGGACACACCATCTACCAGAAGAAAACACACACAAACCGCTATCTGCACGCTCTCTCACACCACCACCCAGCACAGATCAACTCTGTAGCCAAGACACTCATCTCCAGAACAAAACGCTTAGCCGACGAACAACACCTAAAACCCGAACTACACACTCTCACCAATGTACTAACATCCAATGGATTCCATAGAAATAAGATTACAAACCTAATCCAAAAAGAAACCCCCACTAAAATCCAAGACAAAGAACAAGAAAACGGCAAAGCCATCCTCCCATACATAAAAGGCATCACAGACAGAATCAGTAAGATCCTCCATAAACACAACATCAAAACAGCATTCTGCACAAACAGAAAAATATCCACCATCCTTAGAAACCCCAAAGATAAAATTGAATTAGAAAATCAAGGAGTATACGAAATCCCATGCACCACTTGTCCCACCACATACATCGGACAAACCAACAGAAGAATAAGTGCACGCATTGAAGAACATAAGAACTCAGTCAAAAAAGAGGAACCAACATCTTCCCTGGTCCAACACCTTAAAGCTACAGGACATGAAATTGACTTTAAAAATACCAGAACCATTGCCAAAAGTGAACATTTTAATAACAGAATAATCAGAGAAGCCATCGAGATAGAAAAACGCCCACACAGCATGAACAAGCGAGATGATACCTCCCGCCTACCAGCCATTTGGAAACCCGCCCTCATTGACAAACGACTCCCTAACACAAAAAATGATACCAGACCCACACTCACAAAAACCACACAGGATGTCACCACCAAACATCCACGCAAAAAACAAACCCAAAGCCACACTGACTATGAGGCACGACCACAAACCAGAAGCCAGACCACAGCTGCATCATTAGCCACTTTAAACCCCCCCCAATCCATACATGAAGCAAACTGACACCCTCCATGAAGAGGAAGCACGACCACGAACGCGAAGCCAAGGAATGGCAGGGCAGCCCAAAATCTTGAATCCCTCTGCAACTCAGACTAACCTGAGCACAACCAAACAGAACACTCCCCCAGCCAATCAGAGCACAGCCAACCCCCCAGCCAATCAGAGCACAGCCAACCCCCCAGCCAATCAGAGCACAGCCAAGCCCCTAACCAATCAGAACACACCTCCACCCAATCAGAACACAGCCAAGCTCCCACCCAATCAGTTCATACCTCCACTGGCAGTTAAAAGGAAGAAACAGCCAAGACCACACACTGCTGCTCGAGGCACGAAGCTGAAAGCACCAGCCTGAAGATGACGAATGGGACTTCGTCGAAACGTCGCCAAGACACTTCCAATTTTACGTGGGAGAAAACCCGAACAACCAAAGACCTACATACAAATACCCGCGAAAACCTCAGAAAACAAATATTGAACCTCTACGGGGAGGAAATCCACCATCTGACCAGGACCTATGAAAAACTTGAAGTCCAAAGAGCTTCCATTTTATGCGACCTCGCATTCCTACGCAACTGCTGAGATCAAAATCTAATCCCCACATGTTTCCAACTGAAATTCCACTCCAACTCTGCAGCCACCAAACGGATCCTGAAAAGAACAGAATTGGCCCTAATCAGAAATGAACTTCACACAAAAAGATTCCTCCTAGACCGAATTAACAAAGATCTCCTCACACTCCATCTCAAACTCAGCAACAAGATCCACCCCGCACTTTGGGACAAATCCAAACAACTTGCCGTCTGGAGAGCCGAAACACAGACCACCTTCAAGACAGATACACACACCAACAAACTCCGGAGACTACAAGAACGCCAGAAACAAACCCCTCCTCCCTCACAGCCACACATGAAGCAAACAGTGCACAACATCTCAGATAGGATCCTCACCAAAGCCGAAACCAATGTCCTTTCCAAAGGATTCAACTTTGCAGTCGCTCCCAAACACATCCCCACTGAAACCATTATATGTGGAGTTGAAACCAGCCTGACTAAAATCAACCCCGACGACGCCAACAGAATCAGACTCGAAATCACCAACATCCTCTGCACCAGCAAGCCACCCAAAAGCAACTTACCCAAAGAGGAACAGACAGCACTACGTAACCTTAAAGAAGACACCAGCATAATAATCCTACCAGCAGACAAGGGCAACGCCACGGTGGTTATGAACACATCTGACTACCAAACCAAATTAACCAACCTACTCCAAGACTCCACATACAAACCCCTAAATACAGATCCCACCACCTACCTGGAAAAAACCACCAGATCCAAAATAAAAGCCTCCCCCATTAGCGAAGAGATCCAGCAAAGAATCATTCCCAGAGAGAAATCATCCAGATGCCCCAAACTCTATGGTCTCCCCAAGATACACAAGGAAGGAACCCCACTCAGACCTATAGTCAGCTCCATAGGCTCACCTCTACAAAATCTAGCCAAATTTCTCGCCAAACAACTACAGCCCTATGCAGAATCCATCACCTCACACGTAAAAAACTCATTCCAGTTTATAGAGATCATAAAGAAACAAAACTTACAGCCCAGCGACCTACTAGTGAGCTTCGATGTCATATCCCTCTTCACCCAAGTGCCTATCAAAGAAGCCTTGACAGCTATCCAAAACAAATATAACCCCCCCAAACACATCTTAGATCTGACCAACCACTGCCTATCCAACACATACTTCATCTATAATGGACAAAAATACAAACAAACAGAAGGAGCACCCATGGGATCACCCCTCTCACCTGTCATTGCCAACCTCTACATGGAACACTTTGAAACCCAAGCTCTAGAAAAATCTGATCACAAACCCAAACTCTGGCTCAGATACGTAGACGACACCTTCATAATCTGGCCACATGGGAAAGAAAAACTGGACAACTTCCTCACACACCTCAACAGCCTACACCCCAAAATACAGTTCACCATGGAAACAGAAACTAACAACCAACTTCCCTTCCTGGATGTCTTAGTCTACAAGAAATCCAATGGCTCCCTGGGACACACCATCTACCAGAAGAAAACACACACAAACCGCTATCTGCACGCTCTCTCACACCACCACCCAGCACAGATCAACTCTGTAGCCAAGACACTCATCTCCAGAACAAAACGCTTAGCCGACGAACAACACCTAAAACCCGAACTACACACTCTCACCAATGTACTAACATCCAATGGATTCCATAGAAATAAGATTACAAACCTAATCCAAAAAGAAACCCCCACTAAAATCCAAGACAAAGAACAAGAAAACGGCAAAGCCATCCTCCCATACATAAAAGGCATCACAGACAGAATCAGTAAGATCCTCCATAAACACAACATCAAAACAGCATTCTGCACAAACAGAAAAATATCCACCATCCTTAGAAACCCCAAAGATAAAATTGAATTAGAAAATCAAGGAGTATACGAAATCCCATGCACCACTTGTCCCACCACATACATCGGACAAACCAACAGAAGAATAAGTGCACGCATTGAAGAACATAAGAACTCAGTCAAAAAAGAGGAACCAACATCTTCCCTGGTCCAACACCTTAAAGCTACAGGACATGAAATTGACTTTAAAAATACCAGAACCATTGCCAAAAGTGAACATTTTAATAACAGAATAATCAGAGAAGCCATCGAGATAGAAAAACGCCCACACAGCATGAACAAGCGAGATGATACCTCCCGCCTACCAGCCATTTGGAAACCCGCCCTCATTGACAAACGACTCCCTAACACAAAAAATGATACCAGACCCACACTCACAAAAACCACACAGGACGTCACCACCAAACATCCACGCAAAAAACAAACCCAAAGCCACACTGACTATGAGGCACGACCACAAACCAGAAGCCAGACCACAGCTGCATCATTAGCCACTTTAAACCCCCCCCAATCCATACATGAAGCAAACTGACACCCTCCATGAAGAGGAAGCACGACCACGAACGCGAAGCCAAGGAATGGCAGGGCAGCCCAAAATCTTGAATCCCTCTGCAACTCAGACTAACCTGAGCACAACCAAACAGAACACTCCCCCAGCCAATCAGAGCACAGCCAACCCCCCAGCCAATCAGAGCACAGCCAACCCTCCAGCCAATCAGAGCACAGCCAAGCCCCTAACCAATCAGAACACACCTCCACCCAATCAGAACACAGCCAAGCTCCCACCCAATCAGTTCATACCTCCACTGGCAGTTAAAAGGAAGAAACAGCCAAGACCACACACTGCTGCTCGAGGCACGAAGCTGAAAGCACCAGCCTGAAGATGACGAATGGGACTTCGTCGAAACGTCGCCAAGACACTTCCAATTTTACGTGGGAGAAAACCCGAACAACCAAAGACCTACATACAAATACCCGCGAAAACCTCAGAAAACATATATATATATCTCTCTCTTCCCTCCCCTCCTCTTCTTTCTAGTTTTTCCTTCCCTCTCTTCCTTGCTGCAAAAACCCTCAGCGGCCTTCTTGGCAGATGCAGACAGTTGTGCTTTGGCTGTGGTGGGGGGGTCTGTTTCTTGGGGGCAAAAAAACACCAGCCCCCTTCCCCAGCTGCTTCCCCTCTTCCCTCCCCCCCTCCTGCCTGCCCTCACCTCCCCCCCCCCCCCGCTGGGCCGATGCCCATTACAAGGGGGGCATCAAGGAAGAAGGATGGCAGTGGAGGCAGCAACCGAGAAAGAAGCAGAGAGCTCTTGGGGGGGGGGGCAAATGGATCCGATGCCAGCCACGAATGCCGTGCGGGATTTGTATTCTGCTTTACACCCAGCGGCTGCGGAGAGGAGATCAATCCAATTAAGAGTATTTCCAGCCCTGCCTGCCTCCTGGCTCCGGCCTGTCTCTCAGCCTGTCTGCGGCGGGGAAGGCCGGCTGAGCAGAATCCCTGAGTGGGCAGGCAGGGGCTGGCTGGCGGGGGGGGGGGGGGGGGGCTCTGCTCTTCCGGATCCCGCCACTCAAAAGTCTCGAGCTTCCGAACAAAGCCAGGTCAGCAAAGCCTGTCAGCAAGAAGGAAAGAATGACAGGATGCCAGAGTTGGAAGGGACCTTTGGAGGTCTTCTAGTCCAACCCCCTGCTCAAGCAGGAGAGCCTGGACCATCCCGGACAAATGGCTGTTCGGTCTATTGAACACCTCCAGGGATGGAGCACCCACAACTTCTGGAGGCAAGGCATTCCAGTGATTGATTGTCCTCCTCCTCTTTGCAAAACCCTCCTCCCTTCTAGCTCTGAGGATGTTGCCTAGTTGGGTCATGAAACGTCTGCAAGGAAACCACCCAGCTCAAGAGAGCACCAAGGACCCCTCAGTCCTCCCCCCCTCCCCCTCCTCCTCCTCAAACTCATCTCCCTTCTAGCACTGATGATGTTGCCTAGTTAGGTCATGAAATGTCTGCAAGAAAATACCCAAGCTCAGAGAGCACCAAGGACCCCATAGTTCTTCTCCTCCTCCTCCTCCTGCTGTTCCCTTCTAGCATTGATGATGTTACCTAGTTGGGTCATGAAATGTCTGCAAGGAAACCACCCAGCTCAGAGAGCACCCCATAGTCGTCGTCGTCCTCCTCCTCCTCCTTCTCCTCTCTGCATACCCGCCCTTCCTTCTAGCACTGATGATGTTCCCTAGCTGGTCATGAAACGTCTGCAAGGAAACCACCCAGCTCAGAGAGCACCAAAGACCCCACAGTCCTCCTCCTCCTCCTCGCAAACTCTCTTCCCTTCTAGCTCTGATGATGTTCCCTAGTTGGGTCATGAAACGTCTGCAAGAAAACCACCCAGAGAGCACCAAGGACTGGTCATTTCAACCCCGAACTACAAATACCCCCCTTTGCAAGCCATCTCGCTGGCCCTCTTCTGCCCCCTCCCCCCCTGTGTGTACATGCAACTCCTCCTTAAAAGGAGCAGGCACGCCAGACGCAGGCACACCAAGCGTGCGTAGCTTTGCACAGGGTCGCTTGACTGCACCCTCTTTCTCTCCCGTGACAATTGGTCTGATCCCCTGCAGAAAAGGGGGCTTATTGCCTCCCCTTTTCCTTCCAAAAGCGCTCTCCCCCCCCCCCAGCCCACTCCCAGCTCCCTGGTGCATGGAAAGTGGGCACCACGCAGGCCGAAATCTTTCACGCCCGTCCACACAGCAGGAACTGCTTTCAGCGCCTGGGCCCGGCCTCGGTCCATGGTGCAGCAGGAGGGTGGGGCGTGTCCATGGCTTGAGGTGTGTGTGTGGGTGGGGGGGGGTCTTCAGCGTGCAATTGATGGCATCTGCTTGTGGGCTCCGGGGTGCAGGCCCGGCTGGCAAAGTGCCCGCTAATGGTCTTGACCGCAAGGAGGAGGAAATGATCCTTTTTCGGCTGCTGGCGTTTTCCTGTGAAATATGGCCAATGCTGACCCCCCTCTGCCCTCCGGCAGGGCAGCCAAGTCACTCAGGTGGAGGAGCCCCCGGCCCACCCGTCCACCTTAGGGACAGAAAAGCTGCCCCATCAGCTCATCTTGCAGCCCCTTTCCCGCTTAAATCCCTGCACGATGCTTGTCTCCAGCAGGGTTTTCTCTTTCTTTCTCTCTTTCTTTCTTTCTCTCTTTCTCTCTTTCTTTCTTTCTCTCTTTCTTTCTTTCTTTCTTTCTTTCTTTCTTTCTTTCTTTCTTTCTCTTTCTGAGTTTTTTCTCTCCCGATGCATTTTTCAGCCTTAGAGCCTTCACTGTTAATCAATAAAATAACCTCTGGGGAAACCGAGGCGAGCATCTCTCTTCCAGAAGGCAGGGGAAGCGTTTAGGCCTAGAGATCCCTCTGTTCCCTTGGTGTTTTGAGCCCCAAGTATCCAGGGGGAGGAGAAGGGAGGATTTGAGGGTGGGCTTGTTTGTCTGGGGCTGGGCATGGGAGGGGCTGCCAAGGCCAGGCTTTTGGGGGAGAGACCTTGGCCTGGGGTGCGGAAAGAAAATAACAGAATAACAAGGTTGGAAGGGATCCCCGGGGTCTTCTAATCCAAGCCCCTGCTCGGGCCAAAGGTGGCTGTCCAGTCTCTTCTTAAAAGCTTCTAGTGATGAAGCACTTCTGGTGGCAAACAGTTCCACTGGTTCATGGTTCCAACTGTCAGGAAATGTCTCCTTAATTCCAGGCTGCTTCTCTCCTTGGTTAGTTTCCACCTGTTGCTTCTTGTCCTGCCTTCAGGCGCTTTGGAGAATAGCTTGACTCCCTCTTCTTTGGGGCAGCCCCTGAGATACTGGAAGGCTGCTATCATGTCCCCCCTCGTTCTTCTCTTCGTTAAACTAGACATCCCCAATTTCAGCAACCGTTCCTTATACGTTTTAGCCTCCTTGATCATCTTTGTTGCTCTTCTCTGCCCTTTTTCTAGAGCAGTGGTTCTCAACCTTTTTATACCAGCGACCCCGGCCATAAGCACGTGGCGCGCATGTGCGACATGGCGCGCATGTGCAGCGGCGCTCCCTGCGGCACCTCCCTGCGTGGCGGCGCCCCCTGCGTGGCACCCATGCGCGGCGGCGCATGCGCGGCGGCCATGTGCGCCGGCGCATGCGTGGCGGCACCCAATGCGTGGCGGCGCGCATGCGTGGTGGTGCCCCCTGTGCGGTGCGCATGCGTGGCGGCGCCCCCGTGCGCCACCCTATGCGTGGCAGCACGCACATGCTCGGTGCCGCCCCCTGCGCCGGCTGAGGAAAAAAAATGGCGGACAAAATGGCGGATCGCGTTGTTTGGCGACCCCCGTGAAATGGTCGTTCGACCCCAAATGGGGTCACGACCCACAGGTTGAGAACCGCTGTACTAGAGTCTCAGCATCTTTTTTACATCGCGGTGACCAAAACTAGATGCCGTATTCCAAGTGTGGCCTTGTAAAGTGGCATTAACGCTTCATGTGATCTTGATTCTGTCCCTCTGTTAATTTGAGGACTACCTTTACCAGGGGTCTTCAAACTTGGCCCTTTGATGACTCATGGACTTCAATTCCCAGAATTCCTCAGCTAGCATGGACCATATAAGCCAGGGGTCTTCAAACCTGGCCCTTTTATGACTTGTGGACTTCAACTCCCAGAATTCCTCAGCCAGCCATGCTGGGGGTTGAAGTCCTCAATTCTGGGAGTTGAAGTCCACCAAGGGCCAAGTTTGAAGACCCCTGCTCTAGAAGAAGGCAAAGGGCCGGCTGTCTGCAAGGAGTATAAATCCTTCCATTCCCCACCATTCAGTCAAAACCTGAGGAAGCTTCTGGGATGGGGAGCGAAAGGTCTTCAGGGAGAAAAAAGCAAGGACGTCCCGTTGCCTCCTGAAAAAAGAAGCACCCCCCTGGGGAGAACCGCGTCCTGAAGGACTGAGAAAACCCCTGTAGACATAAATCAAAAGCAATAAATGGTTCCACACTCACCCCTTGTCTTTCTCTCCTCCCCCATCCCGGTCTGTCCCCAGAGCACGTCTGCTCCATCCTGGCCTCGCTTCTCCGAAACCTGCGGGCTCAGCAGAGGACGAGGCTGCTTAACAAGTTCACGGAGAACGACAGCGAGAAGGTGAGCGGTGGGGCAACCAGGAGGGCAGGTTTGACAAAGGAATAGAAAGGAAGGGCCGCTGTGCCAGCTGGGGGCCCTGCTTCCTGGCGGAGGTGCCCAAAGGCTGGCGGCCCTCCTTCCCTGCGGCTGTTTCAGCAGCCGTGCAGCCCCCCGGTTCTTCCCGCCTTCTTGGCCCAGCCAGTCTCTCTACCTGTGTTGACAGCATTCGTCAACTGGGCCTCACCAGGTCTGCACAAATAACTTTGGATCAAAATGAGTGTCAGTTCTGAAAATCAGAGGCAGCGCAAGGGGGAGGCAGCCGCGGCGAGCCGAAGGGCACTTCCAGGGGCGCCTTTGTCAAGCGTGTCCCAAGGCGCCCCCACTGGGTCTGTCCTTCGGCAATGAATGTGTTTTTACCACTGAATTAGAGCTGGTATTTTTTCCCTCCCCTGGAATTTACGGAGGAGGAGGCAGGAGAAGGGCTGGTCCATCGCTGCCAGCCAGGAGGGCTGAATGGAGCTGCCATAATAATAATAATAATAATAATAATAATAATAATAATAATAATAATAGGCTCCTTGGGTGCAATCCCAAAACAACTGGAGCACCACTTGAACACCATTGGCATTGACAAATTCGCTATTAGTCAATTGCAAAAGGCGGCCTTATTAGGAACTGCTTCCATCCTGCGACGATATCTGTAATACCATCAAACATCCACATCTGCCTATCCCAGGTCCTGGGTAAGGACTCGATAGGTAGACAAAATGCCAAATCCAGTCTGAACATCTGGCTGACTGTGCGATGATCCATAATAATAATAATAATAAAGTTGGAAGGGACCTTGGAGGTCTTCTAGTCCAACCCCTGCTCAAAGCAAAGTCCTTATATCATTCCAAACAAATTGTTGTCCAGTCTCTTCTTAAAAACTTCCAGTGTTGGAGCATTCACCGCTTCTGGAGGCAGGTAGTTCCACTGGTTAATTGTTCTCCCTGTCAGGAAGTTTCTCCTTAGTTCCACGTTGCTCCTCTCCTTGATGATAATAATAATAATAATGATAAAGTTGGAAGGGACCTTGAAGGTCATCTAGTCCAACCCCCTGCTCAGGCAGGAAACCCTATACCATTTCAGACAAATGGCTGTCCAGTCTCTTCTTCAAAACTCCCAGTGTTGGAGCATTCACCGCTTCTGGAGGCAGGTTGTTCCACTGGTTAATTGTTCTCCCTGTCAGGAAGTTTCTCCTTAGTTCCAGGTTGCTTCTGTCCTTGATGAGTTTCCATCCGTTGCTTCTTGTCCTGCCTTCAGGCGCTTTGGAGAACAGCTTGACTCCCTCTTCTTTGGGGCAGCCCCTGAGATACTGGAAGGCTGCTATCCTGTCCCCCCTCGTCCTTCTCTTCATTAGAGTAGACCTACCCAATTCCAGCAACCGTTCCTGATATGCTGAGGCACTCTGTCACCGGGAAGAAGACCCGGGGAGACATGCCTGCATGCCGAGGAGAGGCTGGCAGACGCAGAAAGAAACACGCCAACCCAGAGGAATGTTCTTTTCTCCCACAGGTGGACAGGCTGATGGAGCTCTATTTCAAATACCTGGATGCCATGCAGGTGGCCGATAAGAAGATCGAAGGGGAAAAGCACGTAAGTCCTCCTGTCTCTCCCCTTCCCCCCCCCCCCGCTCTGCCTTTGGAGATCTAGAGAAGCAGCACGGCTCTCCCCCCCCCCCCCGCAGCTGCCTCCAACGGGGGACACACGTCAGAAACCCCCCAGGAGGGAATCTCTGGAGGCCAGGGTTGAATGGGGGGGGGTCCGGCCCGGGTGCTCTCTGAGCTGGGTGGCTTTCTTGACCCAGCTGGGTAACATCATCAGTGATGGAAGGAAGGAAGAGGGGTTTGCAGAGTGGAGGAGGAGGAGGAGGAGGAGGAAGAAGAGAGAGACTGGGGGGGTCCCGTGGTTATTTTCTCGTAGACGTTTCATGACCCAACTAGGGAATATCATTAGTGCTAGAATGGAGTGGGGTTTGCAGAGAGGAGGAGGAGGAGGAAGAGAAAGAATGTGGAGTCCTGGGGGTTCTCTGAACTGGGTGGTTTTCTTGGAGACGTTTCATGACCCAACTAGGGCACAACATCAGTTCTAGAAAGGAGATGGAGGAGGGGAAGAGAACTGTGGGGTCCTTGGTGCAGTCTGGGCTGGCTTGTTTCCTTGCAGACGTTTCATGACCGAATTAGGGAACATCATCAGTGCTAGAAGGGAGTGGAGGTTGTGGAGAGGAGGAGGAGGAGGAGGAGGAGGAGGAGGAGGAGGAGGAGAACTGTGGGATCCCTTGTGCTCTCTGAGCTTGCTTGTTTCCTTGCAGACGTTTCATGACTCAACTAGGGAACATCATCAGGGCTAGAAGGGGGGAGGAGGACTGTGGGGTCCTTGGTGCTCTCTGAGCTTGCTTGTTTTCTTGCAGACGTTTCATGACCCGACTAGGGAACATCATCAGTGCTAGAAGGGAGGAGGAGGAGGAGGAGGAGGAAGAGGGAGACTGGGGTCCTTGGTGCTCTCTGAGCTTGCTTGTTTCCTTTCAGACGTTTCATGACCCAACTAGGGAACATCATCAGTGTGCGTAAGGGGTGCGGTTTGCTGCTAGTTTACATCCTGCCCTTTTGCCCTGTCAGTGTCGCTGGTCTTAGAGATTCTTTGGCTGGGCCGTTGTCTCTTTGGCAGCTTCTCCACTGGGGCCTTGCTTACTTGATCGATGGCCTGATGTTAATCTTGGAGTCAATCTAGGTCAGGGGTTCTCAACCTTGGCAACTTTAAGACTTGTGGACTTCAACTCCCAGAATTCCTCAGCCAGCTTTGCTGGCTGAGGAATTCTGGGAGTTGAAGTCCACAAGTCTTAAAGTTGCCAAGGTTGAGAACCCCTGATCTAGGTACTGATTTTGCTCTTCTTGTTCCCTTTTGGGGCTGGGTGAGCGTCCCTTTTGCATCGTTCTATAGAGCTTGTTAAGGCCTACGTGTCCAACCTGTCGGAGGGCTTCTAGAAACTCCCCGACGTTTTTGGACCTGGCCTGGGCTGGTCTCAGTTTCCCCGTCTGTCCAAGTGTTGTGCAATTAAAGGAGCTTTCATCCCGTCTTCACGGATGTGTGTTGTCGGCCTCCTGCCTCTTTGTCCTCCGTGGGAGCTGCCGCAGTCCTTACACCGGGGGGGGGGGTTGCTAATGACTCCTGTTTTTTTCTTCTGGGGCTGTGGGGTCTTCCCGTTTGCGTAGGATGTTGCGAAGGGTTTCCGTTGGCTTGTGTGCTACACTGATGCCATGCGGTTGTTGTAGATTCCGAGATCTTCCTGATGCCTGGCAGTGCCACTTTTTTTAGGCAGAGATCCAGAGCCTGGATGAAGGTGAGCCTGGGGTCTTCCTCCACTACTGTCCCATCCTCCAGTGTCGCTTTAAAATGGACAGTCACATCCTGGCCCTTAACTGGCCAGCTCTCCTGACCTTGGCCTGATAAGATGACTTTCGTCTTCAGTAAGCCATTCCCTAAGACAAGTGGTTCTCAACCTTTTTAATGCCGCGACCCCCAACCAGTCGTAAGTCGAGGACTACTCAACGGGTGCAGCACCGTTTGCAGACTGGGACTTTTGGCGGGCTCAGCAGGGCAGAGACAGCCTGGACAATTCCTATTGGCTTTGGAAAGCCAATAGAATTAGACTCTATTCAAGAGAGTCTATTCTATTGGCTTTCAAAAGCCCATAGAATAAAAGGGAGGAGCACAGCTAAGGAAAAGGGGGGGGGGAAATGGCGGACTGCGTTGTTTGGCGACCCCGGTGAAATGGTCGTTCGACCCCAAATGGGGTCCCGACCCACAGGTTGAGAACCACTGAACTAAGACATCAAGCCATTCCTGGCTCGCCTCTGACTCTTCCTTAGCCGGATGTTCTTCTTTCTTTCGTTTCTCAGTTGTCTTTTTTTGGCAGAGCTGGTTGGAACATCCTCCGGTGGGGGGGGAGATCACTCAAATGCCCATCTTCTGCACTATCCAGGACTTCAAAATCTTCGCTGTTGTCAATCATGGAAGACTGGGTGGCTGCCAGTTCAGAGGAGGTTAGGTCGAGTAGACTGGTGCCCGCCCAGTCATCCAGGTCTTCCCTCCGGAAGCCATGGCGCCAGCATGCTTTGATCAGCTGAACTGGACTCAGGAATTATCCAGTTTCAGTCCCTCCCTCTCACTTCCCCAGAGGGTCTCCAGTGTTGCTTGTGCCCCGTTGGACTCCTATCCATTTGGTCGGAAGGTGTTGTGTAGATGCTGTTTTCCTGCCGTTCGGGGTTGCCGCAGCGAAGGGCTGGGCGGAGGGAGCCACGGAAGGCCACGGAGGAAAGGCTTTGGGCTCCCTGCCACCACCCCCCCTCTTTTCTTGGGAGGGAGGAGGTGACAGGCTTCCTTCCCCCCCCCTGCCCTCCCCAGAGGTGGAGGAGGGCACGGGCGACAGGCGGCCTCCATTAACGGAAGGGCGACTGAGGCAGGCGATGGCTTAATACATTATTCCTCAGTTCCGTGTGGAAATTATGCTCAGCAGGTTGATTCAATAAAACGTTCTCCCTGGGCATTTTGCATGCTAATGGCTCCTAAATGAGATGATAATTGCGCCACCACTTCCCAAGGCAGAAATGGGATCCTGCCAGGGCAGCCAGGAGCGGGGGAGGGGGAGAGACCACCAGCCGCCGGGTGGCCTGATTGGAAGGGGCCTGACCAGGCAGGCGGCTGCAGAGGGCCGGACAGGGCGGGTCTAGGGCAGCGATGCAGGGGCTGGGGATCATAGGAACAGCCTGTGTGCAGGCAGTCCTCAGCTGACGAGCTCAATGGAGGCCAAAATGTCTGTTGCTAAGAGAGACAGTTCTTAAGTGAGTTTGGCCCCATTCTATGACTTTTCTTGAACGGATTGGATAGAAGAGAGAAGAGAAGAGAAGAGAAGAGAAGAGAAGAGAAGAGAAGAGAAGAGAAGAGAAGAGAAGAGAGAAAATATGGCATGGAATGGAATGATCAAAAGTGAGAAAGTGCTACAAGGGAATGAAAATTAGAAGAATGGAGTGGAGTAGAGTGGAATGGAATGGAATAAAGAATGAAATGGAATAGAATAGAATAGAATAGAATAGAATAGAATAGAATTCAGGAGAAAATAGAAGTCAGAAGAGAAGAGAATAAAATAGAATAGAATAGAATAGAATTCATAATGGAATAGAATAGAATAGATTGTAGAATAGAATAGAAAAGAATAGAATTCAGAAGAGAAGAAAAGAAAAAAGAATTCAGAAGAGAAGAGAAGAGAATTGAAGAGCAGAAGAATGGAATGGAATAGAACAGAACAGGACAGAATAATGATAGGAGAGGAATAGAATAGAGTAGAATAGAATAGAGTAGAATAGAATAGAATAGAATAGAATAACAATGGAATAGAATAGAATAGAATAGAATAGAATAGAATAGAATAGAATAGAATAGAATAGAATAGAATAGAATAGAAGCTGGAAGGGACCTTGGAGGTCTTCTAGTCCAGCCCCCTGCTTAAGCAGGAGAACCTAGACCATCTCAGACAAGTGACTGTCCAGTCTCTTCTTAAAAATCTCCAGTGAGGGAGCGCCCACGACGTCTGAAAGCAGGCTGTTGAGAAAGGAGAGTCCGAGGCCCATGGGGGGTGGGGGGGCTGGGTGGAGTCCCCTTCCTCCTTCATGCTGTCAGTCCAGCCTCATTAGCGACAGGAAAGGCTGCTGAGCATCACGGGAGCCCATCTCGGTGCTGTCTCATCCCATCAGCACCGGGCATCTCACGGCAGGGAAGGATGGCACCTGAGCGCTCATCAGGATGTGGTATCCTGACAGGTTAGAGGGGGGGAGGAAGTGGGGAGGGCTTGGTATTGGCACTGAGAGCAATTAACGCTGGGGGGGGTTGATGGCTAGCAGGATTCACCCAGCTTCTTCCTAGTTTCCTGGCCCTTGGGTGAGGTGGGGAGGGCAGAGACCCTTCCCTGCGCCCCCCCCCCATCAGTTTGGCCTCCTGATTTATTTTATTACGGATGGAAACTCATCAAGGAGAGAAGCAACCTGGAACTAAGGAGAAACTTCTTGACAGTGAGAACAATTAACCAGTGGAACCACCTGCCTCCAGAAGCAGTAAATGCTCCAACACTGGAGGGTTTTAAGAAGAGACTGGACAGCCATGTGTCCGAAATGGTATAGGGTTTCTTCCTGAGCAGGGGGTTGGACTAGATGACCTCCAAGGTCCCTTCCAACTTTATTATTATTATTATTATTATTATTATTATTATTATTATTATTATTATTATTATTATTATTATTATTATTATTATTATGGAGGATCATCGCACAGTCAGCCAGATGTTCAGACTGGATTTGGCATTTTGTCTACCTATCGAGTCCTTACCAAGGACCTGGGATAGGCAGATGTGGATGTTTGATGGTATTACAGATATCGTCGCAGGATGGAAGCAGTTCCTAGTAAGGCTGCCTTTTGCAATTGACTAATAGCGAATTTGTCAGTGCCAATGGTGTTCAAGTGGTGCTCCAGTTGTTTTGGGATTGCACCCAAGGCGCCTATGACTATTGGTGCTACCCTTGCTTGCCTTTGCCACAGTCTTTCTATTTCTATTTGTAGGTCTTTGTATTTTGTTATCTTCTCCAGTTCTTTCTCTTCTATTCTGCTGTCTCCAGGCACTGCCACGTCCACTATCCAGACTTTTTTGTCTTTCTTATCGACAATTGTTAAGTCTGGGGTGTTATGTTGCAGGTGCTTGTCTGTTTGAATTCTGAAGGCCCAGAGCAGTTTAATTTTCTCATTTTCTATGACTTTATTTTATGATCCCACCAGTTCTTGCTTGCAGGCCAATGATATTTCTTGCAGATTTTCCAATGCACCATTGTTGCTACTTTGTTGTGCTGCTGCTTGTAGTCAGTCTGTGCAATCTTCTTGCAACAGCTTACCAAGTGGTCCACTGTTTCTTCAGCTTCTTTGCATAGGCGGCACTTACTGTCTGTTGCTGTCTTCTCAATTTTGACTTTGTATGCATTTGTCCTTAAGGCTTGGTCTTGTGCAGCCAGAATTATTTTTTATTATTATTATTATTATTATTATTATTATTATTATTATTATTATTATTTCTCCTATGGCACATCCACTTTTTAATAAAAAGGAGCAGAGGAATAAAATAACAAAACATAGAATGCACAGTCTGAAATCGTTAATAGGAAGATGACAAACGTGAATCTGTGTCGCAAATATAATTTTTTTTTTTTTACAAATAATGCTCGGCTTACGACCACAGTTGAACCCTGTTGCTAAGCGAGACAATGGCTAAGTGAGTTTTGCCCCCCCGTTTTGCATCCTTTTCTTCCCAGCGTTGTTAAGTGAATCCCTGCAATTGTTAAGCCAGTCACACAGTCATTAAGTGCTCCCCCCCATTGGCTTTGCTGGTCAGAAGGCCATAAAAGGGGGATCACGTGACCCCCCCTCCCCGGGGACATGGCGACCGTCATAAACACGAGTCGGTTGCCAAAAACCTCTGAATTTTGTTTGCGTGGACGTGGAGACTCTGCAGCGGACGTCAGTGGGAAAAGCCGTCCAAAGTCTCTTTTTTTTTCAGTGCCGTCGTCACTTGGAACGGTCACTAAATGAACTGTTGTAACGTGAGGACTGCCTGCACTGGAGCAAGAGAGCAGAGAATCACCCCTTCCCAGAGGGGAAAGAAGGGAGAGCCGTAAAGGAAGGCTGGGGGTCTAGCAAAGCAGGGAAGCTGCCCAGGCCTTGGGTGGTGGCCTTGGACACATCGCGGGGGCCTTTCTGGGCCCTTCGGATCAGCTTCGGCTCTCCTAGGCGGTTGCCCCAGGTCGGGGTGCCCCCACTGAGCAGAAGACCCTTGAATGCCCTCTCTCCTTCCCTTCTTCCCTGAGCAGTGATGAAAAACAGCCCCAGCAGAGCGTGCCCACTTGCTGGGCCACCGTGTCATAAATCAGGCCCACCACGGGCCTAGGAGATCTCGGGCTGGCGAAAACAACATCCCAGCACGAGGCTAGCAAAAGGTCAGCTGCAAAGGGAGCTGATGCTGCTGCCAGGGTGCCACTTGGGGGGGTTGCAGCTGGGGAGGGTCTCGGGGCTCATGTTGCAAAGGGGCAGCCTGCGTTTCTGCACAGAGTTGCGTTCCTAACAGGGGTGCTTCTCCCTGGAGTGAAAGAGACTCTCTGGGTCCTCGGCTGTAATTCCCAGGAGTTTCTTTATTTCTTTAGTTCAGTTTTGGTGGCATCCATCTCTCTTGACAGTGCGACTGTGGGTGGCTGACAATGTGATCAAGAGGGAGAAAGTGCTACAAAGGAATGAAAATTAGAAGAGTGGAGTGGAGTGGAATGGAATAGAGAATGGAATGGAATATATGAAAAGGAGTGGAATGGAATGGAATGGAATAGAATAGAATATGGAATGGAATATAGAATGGAATAGAATAGAATAGAATAGAATAGAATAGAATAGAATAGAATAGAATAGAATAGAATAGAATAGAATAGAATAGAATAAGGGATAGAATAGAACAGAATAGAATAGAATAGAACAGAACAGAATAGAATAGAATAGAATAGAAAATATGGAATAGAATAGAATAGAAAATATAGAATAGAATAGAATAGAATAGAATAGAATAGAATAGAATAGAAAATATGGAATAGAATGGAATGGAATAGAGCTGGAAGGGACCTTGGAGGTCTTCTAGTCCAGCCCCCTGCTCAAGCAGGAGAACCTATACCGTCTCAGACAGGTGAATGTCCAGTCTCTTCTTAAAAGTCTCCAGCGATGGAGCATCCATGATTTCTGGTAGCAAGCTGTTCCACTGGTTGATTGTCCTCAATGTCCTTAATTCCAGGTTGCTTCTCTCCTTGATTGGTTTCCATCCATTGTTTCCTGTCTTGCCTTCTGGTGCTTTAGAGAATAAATTGATTCCTCCTCTTCTTTGTGGCAGCCCCTCAGATACTGAAACACTGCTATCATGTCTCCCCTATTTCTTCTTTTCTTTAGACTAGCCAAACCCAAGTCCCGCAGCCGTTCTTCGTATGTTTTAGTCTCCAGGCCTTGGATCCTCTTAGTTGCTCTTCTCTGAATTTTTTTTCAAAGTGTCAACATCTTTTTTGTAATATAGTGACCAAAATTGGCTGCAGTATTCCAGGTGTGGCCTCACTAGGGTTTTATAAAGCGGTACGAATACTCCGCGTGATCTTGATTGTATGCCTCTGTTTAAACAACTCAGGATTGTGTTAGCTTTTTTGGCTGCTGCTGCTGCACGTGGCTGGCTCATGGTCAAGTGATCGTCCACTAGGACTCCAGGATCCCTCTTGTGGTCAACTCTGCAGGATACCTGCAGCTCCTCCGTTGGTCTCCTGAGCAAGGACCCAAAAGAAGCAGCATAAGCCCTTTTGTTCAGCTGGAATCTCGGGAGCGTGTCCAGGACAGTCCCAGGACAGGGAGCCCTGTAAACAGAATCCCTATGTTGGATGTGCCACACGACCAGAAGACCGAGATGTGAGACCGAATTCAGCTTCTGTCACGTCTTTGGATGTAGAGTCACATTTCTGGGCGTAGGGCGGCTGAGCCCCAGAAGGATAATCCTTGAATGAGAGAAGGTCTTCTCTGCCACCTCCAAATCTATTTTGTGGTCTTCTGACCTCAAAGCTGAGGAGCAATCTGAAGGTTGTTGCAGCTTGTGTGTCATGGGTGGGAAGGGCGTCTAGGGTTAGGGGCCTCGGAGGCAGCACTGGTGCCAATGCTTTCCCAGAGGTCCTCGTTTCCACCTCTGGACCATCCCTGAGAGAAAGGGGTTGACATGATGTTTCATGACCCAACTAGGGAACATCATCAGTGTCCCACTCTCTTCAAGCCCTGATTAGGTTAGTTGTGTCGTGCCAGGTCTGTAAGAAAACGAGCAAGTTGAGAGAACACCATGGACCCCACAGTTGTCCTCCTCCTCCACTTCTGCTTCTCCTTTCTTCTCCACATCCTCCTCTTCCTCGTCCTCCTCTTCAGCTTCCTCCTCCACCACCACCTCCTCTTCCTTCTTCCACTTCTTCCTCCTCCTCCACCTCCTCTTTGGCTTCCTCCTTCTCTTCCTCCTCCTCGTCCTCCTCCATCACCTCCTCTTCCTCCTTCCACTTCCACCACCTCCTCCTCCTCTTCCACCTTCTCTTCGGCTTCCTCCTTCTCTTGCTCCTCCTCGTCCTCCCCTTCCTCCATCTCCTCTTCAGCTTCCTCCTCCTCCATCTCCTCTTCCTCCTCCTCTTCCTCCATCTCCACCTCCTCTTCGGTTTTCTCCTCCTCCTCTTCCTCCTTCTCCTCTTTCTCTTATTCCTCTTCCTCCTCCTTCTCAACCTCCCCCTCCTCCTTCTCCTCCACCTTCTCTTTCTCCACCTCCTCCTCTTCCTCCCCCTCTTCAACCTCCTTCTCCACTTCCTCGTCCTCCTCCTCCTCCTCAAACTCACCTCCCTTCTAGCACTGATGATGTTGCCTACTTGGGTCATGAAACATCTGCAAGAAAACAGCCAAGCTCAGAGAGCACTCAGGACCCCCACAGTTCCTCCTCCTCCTCCTCCTCTTCTTCCCTTCTAGCACTGAAGGTGTTCCCTAGTTGGGTCATGAAACGTCTGCAAGGAAAGCACCCAGCTCAGAGAACCACCCAGGGCCCCTCAGAAGTTACCTGCTGTGGCAAGGGAAGCAAGCACAGACTCAGTTCTTCACCTAGGAATACTCTGCCTGCTTGAGCCTGGGGTCGGGCTAGAGGACCTCTGAGGTCCCTTTCAACTCTGTGATTCTGACTCCGACTGGCTGCCCCTCTCAGGACATGGTGCGCCGTGGGGAGATCATTGACGACGACATGGAGGAGGAGTTCTACCTCCGGCGCCTGGACGCCGGCCTCTTCGTGCTGCAGCTCATCTGCTACATCATGGCCGAGATCAGCAACGCCAGCATCCCCCAGGTAGGACCGGCCAGCCCTGCCCTCCGCCCTCCCCCCGTGGCTCAGCCCTCCGCCCTCCTTTTAGTGGTGGATGTTATTTATTTATCTGCGTCTCCCCTTCGTTGTTTTTACAAATAACCTCCTCCTGTTTTCTGCACAGCCACCCTGCAAGGTAGACTGGGCTGAGAGAGAGGACTGGCCCAAAGCACTCAGCTGGCTTTCATGCCTAAGGCGGGACTAGAACTCGCCGTCTCCTGGTGATTGGCCCAGAGTCACCCAACTGGCTTGCATGGATAAGGCAGGACTAGAACTCTCTCCTAGTGATTGGCCCAGAGTCACCCAGCTGCCTTTCATGCCTAAGGCGGGACTAGAACTCTCCATCTCCAGTCACTCAACTGGCTCGCATGGCTAAGGCGGGGCTAGAACTCACCGTCTCCTGGTGATTGGCCCAGAGTCACCCAGCTGGCTTGCATGGCTAAGGCGGGGCTAGAACTCACCGTCTCCTGGTGATTGGCCCAGAGTCACTCAACTGGTTTGCATGGATAAGGCGGGACTAGAACTCACCGTCTCCTGGTGATTGGCCCAGAGTCACCCAGCTGACTTGCATGGCTAAGGCGGGGCTAGAACTCACCCTCTCCTGGTGATTGGCCTAAAGCAGCGGTTCTCAACCTTGGCAACTTTAAGACTTGTGGACTTCAACTCCCAGAATTCCTCAGCCAGCTTTGCTGGCTGAGGAATTCTGGGAGTTGAAGTCCACAAGTCTTAAAGTTGCCAAGGTTGAGAACCCCTGGCCTAAAGTCTCGCAGACACCTTTTTGTGTCTAAGGCAGGACTAGAACTCGCCACCCCTTGCTTTCTCCCCTGGTGCGTTCACCACTAGACCAAACTGCCTCCCTTCCTTTGTGGCGTCTGCAGTTCCCGGCCCACTGCGGTGCTTCATTTTGCAGAAGTGGGGGTCCTGCGGCCTTTCACAGCGCCCACCCACCCCCGCCGGAGGTCCTCTGGGGTCTCAAGGGGGGGCTGCCCCTGAAAGGACTCACAGTCGCTGTCAGTTGGCTTGTTTCTGTATTTATACGGCCGTCCTTCTCACAAACGGTTGTGAGATGCAACGAAGCCGAAACACCAGAGGCAAACGAATCACTCCTATGGTGATTGTGAAAAACTTTACAGTCGTTGTACAAAATTCAAACTACGCCGGGCCCGGAGGAAGTCAGAGGCGCTGCTTGCTTCCCCAAAGGCGGACTTCCTGCCCCCCAACGGAGACCCCTTTACCCCCCCCCCTTTTCTCCCCCCTTCCTCCCCCCCAGATCCGCCAGAGGGTGCATCAAATCCTGAACATGCGCGGAAGCTCCATCAAGATCGTCCGGCACATCATCAAAGGTGAGCCACAGGGAGGGAGGGAGGGAGGGAGGGAGGCTCCTCCCCCAGGGCTCCCCTCACCTGGCCAGGGGTCCCGGCTGGCCTTCCTTGGGGGGGGGAGGGAGGACTGGGGGTACGGCTGAGCTACCAGCGAAGGTGCAAAGCCAGCAGCAACGGGGGGGGGGCAGCCGAGGGGGGGGGGTTCCTTTGCTGCCTAAGGTTGGCTGTGGGGTCAGATTCTGGGGTCTGCAAGCCTAGGACCAGGCAGGCCTGCCCCCCTTGGAGGGCGAGACTGGGTTCTGATATACTGGGAAAGTTGGGGAGCAGCCTGAGCCCCCCTCCACACAGACACACCCCGAATGTGGCAGTGGATTACTGAATCCTTTTGGGGGGGGGGTGTCTGTGGCCAGCATCCTTTGGGGCAGCCTTTGAGAAGATGGGGGGGGGATTTTGACCACGTGAAAGCCCCCTGCTGTTCCTCTGGCAGGTCCTGTGGGGAGAGGAAGGGGGCACTTGGGGACCCCCAAGCCTTGGGCAGGGGGAGCCTCCCCTGGGAGTCCTCTGTCCCACCCCCTTGCTTGCTGCTCTCCCTGCAGGGTTCCCCCCTCCTCCCCCCCTCTTCTCACTCCTTCCTCCTCCGCTCCTGCTTCTTCTCCTCCTCCTCCTCCCCTTCTGCTCTTCCTCCTCTACTCCTTCTCTTCCTCCTCCTCCTGTCCTCCTCTTCCTCCTCCTGCTCTTCCTCCTCCTCCTCCTTCTCTTCCTCCTCCCCTCCTCCTTCTCTTCCTCCTCCCCTCCTTCTCTTCTTCCTCCTCTCCTCCTCCTGTCCTCCTCCTTCTCTTCCTCCTCCTTCCTCCTCCCTCCCTGCTCCTCCTTTCTCTTCCTCCTCTCCTACTTCTCTTCTTCCTCCTCTTCTTCTTCCTCTCCTTCTTCTCTTCCTCCTCCCTTCCTCCTCCTGTCCTCTTCCTTCTCTTCTTCCTCCTCCTCCTGTCCTCCTCCTCTCCTTCCTCCTCCTTCTATTCTTCATCCTTCTCTTCCTCCCCCTCCCTCCTCCTCCTTTCTCTTCCTCCTCTCCTCCTTCTCTTCTTCCTCTTCTTGCTCCTGCTCTTTCTCCTCCTCCCCCTCTTCTTCCGCCTCCTGTCTTCCCCCTTCCCTTCCTCCCTCCTCCTCCCCCCCTCCTCTTTTGCATGCTAATTGGCAGCGCGCTTTGGAGCCTGCTTTTTATGGCCTACCTATTTTCCCTCTTTCTCTGGCAGCCTGACAGCTGATGGATCCCTGGGGAGGGGGGGAGGGCTGAGAGGGATCCAGGGCTCCATTTCACAGGGAAGCCGGAGACAGGCGTGGGGGGAGGGGAGGGGAGGGGGGAGAGGCAGGGAGAAGCCCTTGGAATTCCTCGCCATCGCCCTGGAAGGGGGAGTGGGGAGCTCGCCCACCCACCCACCCACCCACGATCCCCCAAGGGCTGCAGGCATGCTGGACAAGTGGCCAGAAAACCCAAGAGGGGGTGCATTGGGTGTGACCCCCTCCCTGGCATCCCACACGTTGCAGGAGACCCCCGCTTCCTCTGGTCTCCAAAAGCCTCGCCTGCAAACCATCAGAATGCAGAAGAACAGAGTGAGAAGGGACCCTGGAGGTCATCTAGTCCAACCCTACACCAGACATGTCAAACACAAGGCCGGGGGGGGGGTGCTGGATGCGGCCCATGACGTGGTTTCCTGTGGCCTGTGAAGCCATCCTGGAAACAGTGAGGGAACGGCCCCCGCTGCCTTGGCCCTGGCCCAGGCCGGCCGGGAGCCCATGTACAATTTTGTGGTGGCCATCTATGCTGAAACGCATTCAGTTTTAGCTCCACAAGGCCGTCTGGAAACAGCAAGGGACCGGCCCCTGCCGCGTCGCCCCTGCCCCCTGGGTGCATGCTGGGGAGGTGTCCCCCTTTGTGAGGAGTGAAGAAATGCACCATGCCTTGGCGCTTGCCCCACTCCCACCCCCTTCTGCCAGAGACCCCCAGATCTGTCCCCCTCCAGCCCAGGCCCCCACAGGCACCCTTGAAGCGAATGATGTAGAGCTGGCCACGCCCACCCAGTAGGCCACACCTACTCCACGCCCACCCAGTAGGCTGCACCCACCCTGGCCACGCCCACCCGGCCCCCTGAGGGCAAACACAATGCTGATGCGGCCCTCAATGAAATTGAGTTCAACACCCCTGCCCTAGACCAACTTTGGGAATTTTAAGACTTGTGGGCTCCATCTCCCAGAATTCCCCCTGCCAGCTTGGGGGTCTTCTAATCCAGCCTCCTGCTCAAGCAGGAGGACCTCCCATACCCTCTCAGCTGGTTGCTAGAGGAATGGCTGGCGTCACATCATTGTACAGTGTTTCTCAACCTTGACCATTTTAAGGCATGTGGACTTCAACTCCCAGAATTCCACAGCCAGCAATGCTGGCTGTGGAATTCTGGGAGTTGAAGTCCACATGCCTTAAAATGGTCAAGGTTGAGAAACACTGGTGTAAAAATAGAAAGTTGAGGCCACAACATTATTATCTTCTGCGTTGCTGAAAAGAGTGGGAAGTCAAGGCCTTTTTCGTCCTTTTTTTTCCCCCTTCTACCCCAGCCTTTCTCCTTTTCCTCTCTTCCTGCCCTAGTTTCCCATCATTATTTTCGTTTCCTTTGTATTCTATATTCTGGTAAACGAATAGAAATTTTAAACCGCAACGAGCGAAAGGCCCGAATTTTGCCCTGCGTGCCTCCCCGGAATGAGAGGACTTGTCTGGCAAAGGGATGGAGAAGGCAGCTGAGCAACTGAGCTGACCCCTTCTCTTTGGGCGGGGCAGGGGGGCTCGGAATGACCCTCCTTCTTACTCAGACCTCCTCTGACCTCCTTGCAGAGTACGCGGAAAACATCGGAGACGGGAAGAACCCTGAATTCCAGGAGAGCGAGCAGAAGCGGATTGTGGAGCTTCTGGAGAACTTTTGAGGAACCCTTGATTGCTTCCAGGATCTTCTGCAACTTGGGGTGCAAACGAGACGTTCCAGAGAAAGGAGACCTTCGGAATGGTTTTTTTGGGGGGACAGGGGTGTTATTTTGAATGATTAAAGATAGTCTGGTTTGTATTTACAAAATCTCTCGGCTGATTCTTTGTTCCGGGCTTGAGAGGGAGACTTTGAATCTACCACTTTCTTCTCCTTTTCCACAAGGGTTTGATGTTCCTCAGGCTTGTGTGGCCCTTGGGGGCCCCAGATGCCACATGGCACAGTCACTCCCTGCGACCCCCAGATCTGAGTTCCCCTGTCCTCCTCTAAGCCATGCTTCCCAACCCCAGCCACTTTAAAATAGCTTGATTTGAGGACACGGATCACGGCTAAGCATGGCTAGCTGAGGCTGTGCGCTGCTTCTTGCCGACGCTCATAGTGTGGGTTGATGTTTTCTGACCGCTGTGTTATTTTAACTTTTGCAGCATCTATAATCATCGTTTTTATTCTATTCCAACTCTTGTTCGCTGCCGAAAGCCTTGCTGAGAGGGGCACGGTATCAATTGGATAAATAAATAACATTAATCACCCGGTGGCTTATGCATTGATCTAATTTGGCCTTTCCTGGCTGGCCTCCTCATTCATCCAGGGAGGGGAGGGGGGTGTCCAACCTTGGCTGCTTTAAGACTCGTCAATTTCAACTGCCAGAATTCTGGAAGTTGAACTCCACCCATCTTAAAAGTTGCCAGGTATGCAAAATCGTGGCTTTAGAATAGGAATGAAATGGAATGGGTTGTGGAATGGAAGAGATTGTGGAATAGAATAGAATAGAATAGAATAGAATAGAATAGAATAGAATAGAATAGAATAGAATAGAATAGAATAGAATAGAATAGAATAGAATAGAATATGGAATGGAATGGAATGGGTTGTGGAATGGAATAGAATAAAATAGAATTACAGAATAGAATAGAATAGAAAATGGGAATAGAATAGAAAATGGGAATAGAATAGAATAGAATAGAATAGAATAGAATAGAATAGAATAGAATAGAATAGAATAGAATAGAATAGAGCTGGAAGGGACCTTGGAGGTCTTCTAGTCCAGCCCCCTGTTCAAGCAGGAGAACCTATACCATCTGAGACAAGTGACTGTCCAATCTCTTCTTTAAAATCTTCAGTGATGGGGCGCCCACGATTTCTGGTGGCAGGCTGTTCCACTGGTTGATTGTCCTCCCTGTTAGGGAGTTTCTCCTTAATTCCAGGTTGCTTCTCTCTTTGGCCAGTTTCCAACCATGGTTTCTCATCCTTCCCTCTGGTGCTTTGGAGAATAACATGACCCCCTCTTCTTTGGGGCAGCCCCTCAGATACTGGAAGACTGCTCTCATGTCTCCCCTATTCCTTCTTTTCTCTAGACTAGCCAGACCCAAGTCCCGCAGCCGTGCTTCAGAGGGCTTTGCAAGCAGTGGAAAAGCAAACAGGCCCATGTGCTGAAAACCCTCTTCCTGGGAAAGAGGGGAGGGGGTCTGAGCAACCCCCAGCCCAGAGCCTCAAGCTGGACCAAGCAGCCCCTCCCTCCCCTTTGTCTGCCCAGGGACCATCCTGCACTTTGCAGCTGCAAAAAGGCACCAGAGGCAGATTCCATCCTAAAAGCTCTGGACATCTCCAACCTGTGGAGTCTCTGGGCAACGGAAGAGAGAGACACCCCCCCCCCAATCTGATGGGGCTGCGAAGGACCCCCTCTGGGATCCTGGAAGAGCGAGCTGGACGGCGTATAAAATTTAATAAAAATAAAGGAGGGAGCGGCTGAATCAGAACGGCGCTGTCAGCCCGGCGACGCAGGGGAAGCAGCCTTCAAAAATAGAAATATTTCTTTCTCCTGCTATCGATTTTCCTTCTGCTTCTCTGCAGATCTCTTTCTTCGCTCCTTAATGCCCAGCTCTGGGTCAAGCAGCAAAAATGAAATCAAATCATGTTTTTTTTTCTTTTTTCTTTTCTTCTTTCCCCCCCCCCTCCCCTTTTCAGTGTTGATTTCAGGCCCGGCGAAATGGTGACATTAAGTAAAAGTATCAGGAGGTTAAGTAATCCCCACGCTGCTGCTCCAGCCTCCGAGGCGGCAGCGTGGAAGAGATGGCAGGAAGCAGGGCCCCATGGCTCAATTCCCCTTGCAATTGGGGAGGGGCGGCCGAGGGTCCTTGATTAGCCCCAAGGAGGTGGCTGGAGGCTTAGAAGCTGCAGCCAGTTTTAGGGCAAATGTCCGCTTTTTAGTAATAGTAATAAAGTTGGAAGGGACCTTGGAGGTCATCTAGTCCAACCCCCTGCTCAGGCAGGAAACCCTATACCATTTCGGACAAATGGCCATTCAGTCTCTTTTTAATGTGTTGGAGCATTCACAGCTTCTGGAGGCAGGCTGTTCCACTGGTTAATTGTTCTCACTGTCAGGAAGTTTCTCCTTAGTTCTAGGTTTCTTCTCTCCTTGATTAGTTTCCATCTGTTGCTTCTTGTCCTGCCTTCAGGCTCTTTGGAGAATAGGTGGACCCCCCCCCTCTTCTTTGGGGCAGCCCTGAGATACTGGAAGGCTACTATCCTGTCCCCCGTCGTCCTTCTCTTCATTAAACTAGACAGACTCAATTCCAGCAACCGTTCCTTATATGCTTTAGCCTCCAGTCCTCTCATCATCTTTGTTTATTTATTTATTTATTTATGAGACTTATATACCGCTTTAAGTGCAAGCACTCTCTAAGCGGTGTACACCAGTAAGCAATGTATATATATATATTTACATTTGCCCCCAACCATCTGGGTCCTCATTTTACCTACCCCGGAAGAATGGAAGGCTGAGTCAACCTTGAGCCGGTGAGATTTGAACCGCTGACCTGCTGAACACAGTCAGCTAAAGTGGCCTGCAGTACTGCACTCTAACTGCTGCGCCACCTCGGCTCTTCTGTTGCTCTTCTCTGCGCTCTTTCCAGAGTCTCAACACTTTTTTTACATCGTGGTGACCAAAACTGGATGCAGGATTCCAAGTGTGGCCTTACCAAGGCCTTGTAAGGCCACACTTGGAATACTGCATCCAGTTTTGGATGCAGAGAACTCTGCTACGGTGGCATTTAGCAGCAGAAAATGAGTGGGAAAGATCCCCTTACTGGACCCCCCAACCTTTTCTTAAACCTGGGCTTGGCTCAGCTTGGAAACCTCTCCCTTTCCCCTCAGCACGGCTGACTCAGGAATTCTGGGAGTTGAAGTCCACCAGTCATAAAAGAGCCAAGGTTGCCTACCTCTGGCCTAGGCCTAGGCCGCTTTATGACTCATGGACTTCAACTCCCAGAATTCCTGAGCCAGCCTGGCTCAGCTTGGAAACCTCTCCCTTTCCCCTCAGCACGGCTGACTCAGGAATTCTGGGAGTTGAAGTCCACCAGTCATAAAAGAGCCAAGGTTGCCTACCTCTGGCCTAGGCCTAGGCCGCTTTATGACTCATGGACTTCAACTCCCAGAATTCCTGAGCCAGCCTGGCTCAGCTTGGAAACCTCTCCCTTTCCCCTCAGCACGGCTGACTCAGGAATTCTGGGAGTTGAAGTCCACCAGTCATAAAAGAGCCAAGGTTGCCTACCTCTGGCCTAGGCCTAGGCCGCTTTATGACTCATGGACTTCAACTCCCAGAATTCCTGAGCCAGCCTGGCTCAGCTTGGAAACCTCTCCCTTTCCCCTCAGCACGGCTGACTCAGGAATTCTGGGAGTTGAAGTCCACCAGTCATAAAAGAGCCAAGGTTGCCTACCTCTGGCCTAGGCCTAGGCCGCTTTATGACTCATGGACTTCAACTCCCAGAATTCCTGAGCCAGCCTGGCTCAGCTTGGAAACCTCTCCCTTTCCCCTCAGCACGGCTGACTCAGGAATTCTGGGAGTTGAAGTCCACCAGTCATAAAAGAGCCAAGGTTGCCTACCTCTGGCCTAGGCCTAGGCCGCTTTATGACTCATGGACTTCAACTCCCAGAATTCCTGAGCCAGCCTGGCTCAGCTTGGAAACCTCTCCCTTTCCCCTCAGCACGGCTGACTCAGGAATTCTGGGAGTTGAAGTCCACCAGTCATAAAAGAGCCAAGGTTGCCTACCTCTGGCCTAGGCCTAGGCCGCTTTATGACTCATGGACTTCAACTCCCAGAATTCCTGAGCCAGCCTGGCTCAGCTTGGAAACCTCTCCCTTTCCCCTCAGCATGGCTGACTCAGGAATTCTGGGAGTTGAAGTCCACCAGTCATGAGGGGGCCGTAATTCCCCCCTGCGGGCTCAGGAATTCTGGGAGTTGAAGTCCACGAGTCATAAAAGAGCCCAGGTTGCCTACCCCTGTCTTATCCCTTCCCCTCGGTTGAGGGAGGGCTTTTCCGTTTGGACCTAGATGGCGTCTTGAACCCCTCTTTGAAGCCAACTGTCCTCTTTGTCCAAAAAGTGACCTTTATCTTTCCAAGGCAGATGGGCTGCTGAGTCTGGTCCTGATGGGTCTGTCCTCCTGTGTTGTGCCCTGCGTTTGTGAAATGGTGGTTTTGTTTTTTCCTCCAAAAATCAGCCCAGTTGCCTTTTTCGAAATAAAAACCACTTTTGTTTACGACGGTGACCTGGATGACTGAGAATCTTCACGGTCCCTTGCAAGGAGCTGACGGCGCACTGTCTTCTGAGCCCCCTCCTTGTCCCCAAAAGAGGCCTTCTGCTCAGCATTTTGGAGAGAACCTCTTACCAAACAGTTGCACCTCCGTGAAGCCCGAATCCCAGCGAGACAGGCCGACAGATCCGAATACACGAAGCAAATGTTCGCGCAAGAAGGTCTTGTTTGAGTGCTGTGCCGTGTGGACCCGCAGGGGCCATGCCAATGCTTCAGTTCTGCAAAGGGGCATTCAGATGTGGGAAGTCAGCCCCCCAGAGAAGGAAATATTAAAAAGGGCCGAAAAATATATTTCCTCCAAGAATCTTAAAGTGGCAGGAAAGCATGCCCAGTTTTTCTTAATAGCCCCAAGCAAGAACCAGCTCTATAGAGATGCGGGTGTAAATCCAGGGAGCTAGGAGATTAAGAAGACGAAGACCTAAAATCTACATACCCCATCCAAACTCTAAGAGTCATCAGTCCCCAGTCTCGGAAGCAGGATATGACATTTGGGACATAATAAGATTAACCTATCACCATCAGAATACCAGAAAAGCACACTCAGACTCAGCTCAAAGTTCATGCCACAGAAACAGGAAGCAACTCCAAACAAAAAGCTCCAGAGGGTATAAAAACCCACTCCCCACATGTGCTCAGCCCTTTTTTCCCCTCTCCTCTTTCCCTTCTGTCTGGCTCTTCAATAAACTGCAACCTTCTTTCTAAAGCAGTCGCCATGTTGTTTATCCCCGGCTTGGACTGAACCAGGATGAAGACTTTTCTTCCAACACAGAAGCACAGGGGCAGAAGGAAAGTAACGCGTCTGTAACTCTTGAAAAGTTTGTTTTCCTCACAGCTTCTGGGGCTGTGATGCCAGGAGAAGACTTTAAAGAGCTGCAGACCACCTCCAGGCCTGCTCCTTTGGGGAAACGAATCGGAAGAGTTGCTTATCCTTGGTGGCATGAAGGAATTCATACCAATTTATTTGATTGATTATCCCAAAGGTCCTTTTTTTCCCCCAAAAGGCAACTGGACTCTCTCGTTTTGCTTTTTCCTTCGAAAACCTTTCGTTTCTCATCCAAGATGCTTCTTTACTTCTTCAGTTCTTGGAAGAGAACGGAATCCCTTAGCAGCTGGTGGGGTCCGCATTGCTCCGCAGGATGGATAGCGCAGTTCTTCTCCGTGGGAAAAAATGTACCTACTGATCCAGCACCCCCCAATCATTTCTGGCCCCCAAGGAAGCTTCTTTGCTGGCCTCAAGATGGGTGTCCTTGAGGAAAGGAGTTGCAAAGAGCCAGCTTTATCTCAAGCGTTGAATCCTTAACCCAATTTCTCCCTATTCAACAGAGCCCAGAGTTCCTTGTTGTGGAGTATGTGTTAAGTCGCTCATCACTGCCAGGAAATATAGGCCACATCACACCCAGGCTGGGGCTGGCAGGTAAGGCTCTTAATGTTTGCATTCCTCCCTTTCATATTTTTCTTTCATTACTTCCTGCAGATCTGCAATCCGGCCAGACAGCTTGAGGGACAGGCCGGCAGTATGAGTGGAAGCATCCTTCTCGTTCCAGGCCATTGTATATGGCGTGGGGCAGCAGCAGAAAGGATGGTCCGGCCAGTCTTACAATCCATCTGCTAGGATTCCATGCTGAGGGAATTGAATCTCTCGGCTTCCGGGTTTGGCTTCCTCCTAAATGAACATTCATCATCAGTTTATTTAACTCCTCAAATGGTCTGATTCATCATCGGTGCTACAAGGGAGGAGGGTTTGCTTTGAGGAGGGGAGGAGGAGGGGGGGAATTGTGGGGTCCTTGGTGCTCTCTGAGCTGGGTGGTTTTCTTGCAGACGTTTCATGACTCAACTAGGGAATATCATCAGTGCTAGAAGGGAGGAGAAGAAGGAAAGAAGGAAGGAAGGAAGGAAGGAAGGAAGGAAGGAAGGAAGGAAGGAAAAGGGAGAGAGAGAGGAAGGAAGGAAGGAAGGAAAAGAGGGTGGGAGGAAGGAAGGAAGGAAGGAAGGAAGGAAGGAAGGAAGGAAAAGGGAGAGAGAGAGGAAGGAAGGAAGGAAGGAAGGAAGGAAAAGAGGGTGGGAGGAAGGAAGGAAGGAAGGAAGGAAGGAAACACTGGGGTCCTTGGTGCTCTCTGAGATGGGTGGTTTTCTTGCAGACATTTCATGACCCAACTAGGGAGCATCATCAGTGCTAGAAGGGAGGAGAAGGAGGAGGAGGAGAAGCTTAGAGAACACCAACGACCTCACAGTCCTCCTCCTCCTCCTCCAAATCCCGCTCCCTTCTAACACTGATGATGTTTCCTACTTGGGTCATGAAACATCTGCAAGAAAATAACCAAGCTCAGAGAGACCCAACGACCCCCACAGACATCATCCTCCTCCTCCTCCTCCCACAAACTTCCCTCCCTTCTAGCCCTGATGATGTTCCCTAGTTGGCTCATGAAAGGTCTGCAAGAAAACAGCCAAGCTCAGAGAGGACCAGGGACCCCACAGTCTTCCTCCTCCTCCTTCTCCTCCTCCTCTCTGCAAACCCCCCTCCCTTCTAGCACTGATGATGTTTCCTAGTTGGCTCATGAAACATCTGCTGGTGAAACCACCGAACTCGGAGAGCACCCGGGACCCCACATTCCAATATTCTCTCCTTCTTCCCTAGCACAACACGGACTATCTCCGCGGTCCCCGTGCTCTCTTTTTCTTCACCTGGCCTACCCCGCAGGGTGGAGCAGACCCCCTCCCTCGCACCGCCTCTTCTCATCTTGAACCTTGGTCTGCAGGTCCCGCCCAGGCCAGCCCCCCCCCCGCCTTTCCTCAGAGGACATGGCTGTGAGAGCTGCCCCCCCTCCTCCTCCTTATGGCCCAAAAGCCATATTTTTCATCCAGGCTTTTTAACGTTGCCGTGTTTGTGCGTGTTTTATATTTGTTATGCATTTACGTTCTTTTTATGGGCAGTTTTATGATATCTCCGTAAGCTTTGCAGAGCCGTTAAGGGCAGGAGAGGCATAGCAATTTCCCTGATTAAATACACGCCTGTTGGTCTTCGGAAAGATTCCCCAAACACCCCACCCACCCCCGTTTAGGCTGCTTCCCACCCCATCACCTTTCCGGCGCTGGTTGGGCCTAAACTGATTTGAAACCGGTTTGCTTCAAGCCGGCTCAGCCTCCCTCCGAATTCCCCCAGAGAAAACCAGGCTGGGGCATCAGTGCAACCCTCAATCTTTGCCCTCTGCTGCTCAGCTCCCGATTATTCCTCCCGTATCCAGCATCATCTGCCCTTTGCTGTCTCCGCGGAGCTGTTATCGTGGCTGTAACACGTTGTCTAATAAAATGTCGCCTTTTGTTTGATAACCGGGGCGTCTGCTAAGATTGTCACCTCATGGTACATAGGAATGCTTGGAGATTCCCAGGAACCCTTCCACGGTGGCGGGTGTGGGTGCAAATGCCGGTGGGGGGGGGGCAGCAGGCAAAGCAGGCCAAGTCTCAGAAGGACACAGCTCCCTCCCCCCCCCTCCAGTTTATTTTCCTGGCTGCAATTAAATGTGAGCAGCAACACAACATCCGTTCCAGGTGCGGTTCCGTTTCTTCTTTCTTGGTTCTGAAGATGAAAGGAAATTGCTGTAGCTGGAGGAGAGCTGCAATTAGTACTGGAGAACAGGTGGATTTCCTTCAATTGGCCGCTGGTGACGTTCAGCTTCTCTGGGTGAAAAACTCGAAAGAGGAGAAATTTGAACGAGTTTTTACTTTGGCTTTCTCGCCGTCTCTTGGTGATCTTTGCATTGGGCGATGTTTATCCTGCCTTTTCGTTTTCGGAATATTTTTTAACTGTTTTTAAAAGTACGTTTGATCAATTTATAAAGTGTGCCATCCAGCCTGTGTCAATTCTTGGGGATCACATGGTGTGAGTGCATAATGTGGCAATTCTCCCGCCCATCATCTTGTTTTTTTCAGGTTTTTTTAAGATGCCAGAGAGAAATTGGTTGGTTGGTTCTGTCCAATGGCCTGTTTTTTTTAAATAATCTTCTTCTTCTTCCTCCTCCTCCTCCTCTTCTTCTTCTTCTTTTTCTCCTCCTCCTCTTCCTCCTCCTTCTCCTCCCCTCCTCCTCTTCCTCCTTCCTCCTTCCTCTTCTTCCTCCTCCTACTTCCTCCCCCACCCCCTCCACTCTTCTTCTTCTTCTTCTCCTCCTCCTCCTCCTCCTCCTCCTCTTCCTCCTTCCTCCTTCCTCTTCTTCCTCCTCCTACTTCCTCCCCCACCCCCTCCCTCCTCCTCCTCCTCCTCCTCCTCCTCCTCCTCCTCCTTCTTCTTCTTCTTCTTCTTCTTCTTCTTCTTCTTCTTCTTCTTCTTCTTTATTTATTTATTTATAAAATTTATATGCTGCCCAATCCCTAGGGACTCAGGGCAGCGTACAAAATTAAAACAATAAATATAACAATAAAAATAAGTACATTCACACAGCATGTCCTTCTTCTTCTCCTTCTCCTTCTCCCTCCTCTTCTCCTCCTCCTCCTCCTCTTCTTCCTCCTCCTCCTCCTCCTCCTTTCTCCTACCTCCTTCTCCTCTTCCTCCTACCTCCTTCTTTCTCTTCCTCCCCTTCCTTCCTTCCTTCCTTCCTTCCTCCCTCCCTCCCTCCCTCCCTCTTCTTGCCTCTCCACCTTCTTCTGCTTCTGTCTCCTGCTCTTTGACCTTCTCCTCTTTCTATATATGCCTTATACGGCATGGAAACCCCAGACGTTCTCTCCAGGCAGGCAAACCACTTTATCTGCTGTCTTTTTATGTAGTTGGATATTGGTTCTGTTCCAATTCTCTCCCTTATAATCTCATTCCTAAAGCAGGAAATTTGTGTCTGAAGTATGATCCTTTGTGCCCCACCCAGGGAGAAGGTCTGGGTTGACTTTGTTTGATGATCCACTGGTTGGCTTCCTTGGCTGTCCACGTGTCATCTTCTCCCACATCAAAGTTCAAAGGTCTCGATTCTCTGATTCTTCTAAATCCAGCTTTCACTTCCATGGAGCATCACAAGCAATATCCCGGTTTGAGGGGCCACCACAGGCACCAAAAGGCAGGAGGAGAAGTAACAGGTGGAAAATCATTAAAGAGAGACCCAAGGAAGAAAATGGATCAATGGAACAGCTTGCCTCCCAGAGTTGTGGGTGATCCATCACGGAAGGTTTTCAAAAATAGACTGGGAAGCCATTTGACCGGGATGGCATAAGGTCCCCTTCCTTGAGCAGGGGGTTAGACTAGAAGACCTCCAAGGTTCCCTTCCAGCCCTAGGATTCTATGAGTCTACGATCCAACCTGGAAATAAGGAAGAAATTTCCTGACAGTAAGAATGATCAATCAGTGCAGCAGCTTCCATCCTGGAGTTGTGAGTAATCCATCGCTGGAGGTTTCCAAGAAAAAAATGGAGAACCATTTATCCAGACTAGCATTGGGTCTCCTGCTTGAGCGTAGGCTGTATGGAGGACCTCTGAGGTCCCCTCCCAGCCTTATGTTTCTATGTTCCATGTTGCACATGTCTCGTAGCCACAGCCATACACATCATCTGACGATCTTCTCCAAGCCTTTTTATAGAAGAGAATAATAGAGCTGGAAGGGACCTTGGAGGTCTTCTAGTCCAGTCCCCTGCTCAAGAAGGAGAATCTATACCATTTCAGACAGGTGACTGTCCAGTCTCTTCTTAAAAACCTCCAGATATGGAGTGCCCACGATTTCTGTAGGCAAACTCTTCCACTGGTTAATTGTCCTCCCTGTCAGGCAGTTTCTCCTCAGTTCCAGGTTGCTTGGAATATAGAATAGATCAGAACAGAGTAGAATAGAATAGAATAGAATAGAATAGAATAGAATAGAATAGAATAGAATAGAATAGAATAGAATAGAATAGAATAGAACAGAACAGAATAGAATAGAATAGAATAGAATAGAATAGAATAGAATAGAATAGAGCAGAGCAGAATAGAATAGAATAGAAAATATGGAATAGAATAGGATAGAATAGAACAGAACAGAATAGAAATAACAGATTGTAGAATAGAATAGAATAGAATAGAATAGAATAGAATAGAATAGAATAGAGCAGAATAGAATAGAATAGAGCAGAATAGAATAGAGCAGAGCAGAATAGAATAGAATAGAAAATATGGAATAGAATAGGATAGAATAGAACAGAACAGAATAGAAATAACAGATTGTAGAATAGAATAGAATAGAATAGAATAGAATAGAATAGAATAGAATAGAATAGAATAGAATAGAATAGAATAGAATAGAATAGAATAGAATAGAGCTGGAAGGGACTTTAGAAGTCTTCTAGTCCAGCCCACTACTCAAGCAGGAGAACCTATACCATCTCAGACAAGTGAGATTGTCCAATCTCTTCTTAAAAACCTCCAGTGATGGAGCGCCCACAATTTCTGGAGGCAAAGCTGTTCCACTGGTTAATTGTCCTCACTGTCAGGAAGTTTCTCCTTAATTCCAGGTTGCTTCTCTCCTTGATGAGTTTCCACCCGTTGCTTCTTGTCCTTCCCTTTGGTGCTCTGGTGCTCCGACTGCTTGTCTGCAGTTTATTTCTTGATTGCTTTTTCCTGGAGTGCTGATGGTTGATCCTAACAGACAGAAGCTCTCCACCACTCTGATACCGCCATTGTCAGTTCTCAGGCTGATTGCTGCCATTAGTTCTATATTTAATTTGAGTCCCATTTCTTCACCCTGCTCCTTTTATTACTAGAGCTTGGAGATCATTTGCATTTCCACCTGCCAGACCGGTATGTCACCCACACAGTGAGGGTTATTGATGCTTCTTCCTCCAGTTTTAAAACCCCATCCATCTTCTTCTTCCTATCCAGCCTCCCTTGGTATATGTATTCAGACACGCCGTGTAGGCTGAGCGTGGTCAAATATTCCTCAGCACACCCTCAGCTGACGTTTGATCCTCCTGCCCTGGCCTATCAAGGCTGAAAGTGGGAGAGCAGTTTTTCTGAAGCTAGATTTTATACCCGGCACCCTGAACATCAGGCGGAAGTTGTTTTCAGTCCTCCGTGCGAAATCCCTTCGCAGCTTGATCCGTGATTGTGCAGGACTTACTTCTGCAGAAGGCTTGTTGGCACAAGTGCCTGTTCTCACAAGATGCATCCAACACAGCCTACCTCACGGGTGTGCAAAGATGGCAACTTGACAACCACTGGAATAACGGAATAACGGAGGGGAACTTCTAGGTCATCTAGTCCAACCCCCCTCCCCCATCCATGCAGGAGACCATACACCATTTCTGACAGAGGGCAGTCCAGTCCCTTCTTGAAAGCTTCCAGTGATGAAGCACCCACAACATCTGAAGGCAACTTCTGTTCCATTGCTTGATGGTTCTCACTGTCAGAAAAGATCTTATTTCCAGGTTGAATCTCTTCTTGATCGGTTTCCATCCGTTGTTCATTGTCTGGCCTTCAGGTGCTTTGGAAAATAGGTTGACCCCCTCCTCTCTGTGACAGCCCCTCCAATATTGGAAGACTGCTGTCATGTCCCCCCTGGTCCTTCTCTTCATTAGACTAGACACACCCAATTCCTGCAACCGTTCTTCATATGTTTCAGCCTCCAGTCCCCTGATCATCTTTGTTGATCTTCTTCCTAGAGTCTCAGCATCTTTTTTACATCGTGGAGACCAAAACTGGATGCCGGATTCCAAGTGTGGCCTTACCAAGGCTTTATAGAGTGCTATTAGTGGACTTCAAATCCAGTGCAGTATAAACTGGTACTATCATCTTATATTGTTGAAGCTACTCCTTGAGTTGAGGATAATAATAATAATAATAATAATAATAATAATAATAATAATAATAATGGTGATGATGATAATGATGATGATGATGATGATGATGATGATGATGATGATGATAAAGTTGGAAGGGACCTTGGAGGTCATCTAGTCCAACCCCCTGCTCAGGCAGGAAACCCTATACCATTTCGGACAAATGGCTGTCTAGTCTCTTCTGAAAAACTTCCAGTGTTGGAGCATTCACAGCTTCTGGAGGCAGGTTGTTCCACTGGTTAATTGTTCTGACTGTCAGGAAGTTTGTCCGTAGTTCTAGGTTGCTTCTCTCCTTGATTAGTTTCCACCCGTTGCTCCTTGTCCTGCCTTCAGGCACTCTGGAGAATAGCTTGACTCCCTCTTCTTTGGGGCAGCCCCTGAGATACTGGAAGACTGTTATCATGTCCCCCCTCATCCTTCTCTCCATTAAACTAGACATCCCCAATTCCAGCAACCGTTCCTTGTCTGTTTTAGCCTTCTGTTTGCGTTTTTGGTCTCCTTCACAGACCATTCCCTTGGTGGAGACTGCCTTTCATCCCAAACTGGAGAAGGTCCTAAAAAAGCACAGTGACGAACTATTCCAGGGAGAGAGGGAAAACAGAGGACAAGTCAGGAACTCAACAGGAGCTCCAGTCAGAGCTGAAGAAGCTTCTTGGATCAGAGGCAAAACATCTTCAAAGAAAAACAAGAAGGTCCAGTTGCCTCTTGGGTCAGGAACTCAACATTACTACAGTGGTCCCCAACCCCCCATCCATGCCAGCAACCGATCCATACAAACAAGCAAAGCCTCATCCGTGGGATGCAGGCAGCACACGAAACCACGCACCCTCCGATCCACGGAAAAACCTCTCTCCACGGAACCGCTTGAGTGATAGTGGGTGTTCCTCGGTACACCCACGTTACACCTATCCTCCGTGAGCTGCACTGGTTGCCTATTGGTCTCCGGGTCCAATTCAAGGTGTTGGTCATTACCTTTAAAGCCCTATATGGCTCAGGGCCAGGCTATTTGCGAGACCGCCTACTACCTCATAGTTCCCTTCGTCCGGTTAGATCCCACAGGCTGGGCCTCCTTCAGGTCCCGTCGGCCAAGCAGTGCCATTTGGCGGGGCCGCGGAGGAGGGCCTTCTCTGTGATGGCGCCCACGTCTTGGAACCAGCTCCCCCCGGAGATTAGGACCGCTCCCACCCTGTTGGTTTTCCGCAAGCTGCTTAAGACCTGGCTTTTCCGGCAGGCCTGGGGTTTATAAAATCTGACCCCTGGATGAATGTTATTGTATTGTTTGTTTGTCAAGTTATGTTGTGTTTTTATTGTTAGCCGCCCGGAGTCCTGCGGGAGTGGGGCGGTCTATAAATTTTAATAAATAAATAAATAAACCGGTCCCTGGTGCCCCAAAGGTTGGGGGGCCTCTGCATTACTACACAAGAAGCTTCTAGATGATCTGAGAACAAAGGGGGTGGTCTGGGAATCTGAGAGGAGGAACGGGAGATGTCCCCCAACTGCAGAGCAATTGTCTGAACGCTGAAGGACAGAATGACCCACAGCTGGCGACCAGGGCTAAGAAGATCAGCTCCTTTAGATTACTTTGGGATGAAGGAAAGAGTCAACAGCGAGGAATGGCCAGGGACGAAGACCAAAAACGTGGAGAGGAGAAAAAGGGCAGGAAATGCTTATCAACTTCAAGTTGAGCTTCAAGTGGTAACGCTGCTCTGTACTGCATTAGTAAGGCCACACTTGGAATAAGTGGGCCCAGTTTTGGCCACCACAATACAAAAAAAGATGCTGAGAGGCTAGAAAGAGTGCAGAGAAGAGCACCAGAGATGATCAGGCGTCTGGAGGCTAAACCCTCCAGTGAAAAATTGAGGGAACTAGGTGAGTTTAATCTAACAGGAGGAAGACCAGGGGTGACATGATGGCGGTCTTCCAATATTTGAGGGGCTGCCACAAAGAAGAGGGGGTCAACCTATTCTCCAAAGGACCTGAAGGCAGGACAAGAAGCAACGGATGGAAACTAATCAAGGAGAGAAGCAACCTGGAACTAAGGAGGAATTTCCCGACAGTGAGGACAATCAGCGGAACGGCTTGATCGATTTGACTTGATTTGATTTGATGTTTATAGCCACCCATCTCAGCAAACCACTCAGGAAGTGGATGCACCAACACTGGAGGTTTTCAAGAAAACATTACAGAAGAAGAGAGAATAACAAGTTGGAAGGGACCTCTGAGGTCTTCTAGCCCAACCCCCCTGCGCAAACAGGAGAGCCTCTACCAATCTGTATAGATTAGACCAGGGGTAGGCAACCTTGGCTCTTTTATGACTCGTGGACTTCAACTCCCAGAATTCCTGGGGGAACTATGGCCGCCTCATGACTCGTGGACTTCAACTCCCAGAATTCCTGAGCCAGCATGGGGGAACTATGGCCGCCTCATGACTCTTGGACTTCAACTCCCAGAATTCCTGAGCCAGCATGACTCAGCTTAGAAACCTCTCCCTTTCCCCTCAGCATGGCTGGCTCAGGAATTCTGGGAGTTGAAGTCCACGAGTCATGAAGGGGCCAAGGTTGCCTACCCCTGGATTAGACAATAGTTTGTCCACGATGCAGAGGGTTGGATAGAAGCTCTCCAAGGTCCCTTCTTACAATTCTGTTTCCAGGGCAGAGAAGAAATCAGGAGCCCCTACACACCCACCCTAACCCTCCTTTGTCCACCCCACAACCGCAGCAGTCGCCCACCGGATTTGCATAGATTATTGCTCTTTGCTGGTGCAGACGAGATTGCAAAGCCTTCAACCCTCATATTAGAGACTTATTAAGCCTTGATTATATTGTGCTCTCTTCTGAAGGAGAAACTCCGCAAAGGCCTGATTTGCAAAACGTTTCTCTCCCCCCCCCCGACCCCCACCCCCGCTTTGTGGAGGGACACATTCCTCTCCTTCAATATGTTGCATAATGTATGCAAACAGCTTTGGCAAGTGCAGCATTTATGAGTTCGCACCATTTATATTTCATGGGCGACGTCCTTACACGTTTTATTTTCCGCTATTAACAGAAAGAGATTAGAGCACTTAAGCAGAAAATCAGACAGAGGAATGAATGCATTTTAATAACACCAAGAGCAGGTTCTAAATAGGGGAAACAGGGAGGGATTTATCTGACCTTTAAAAAAATATCTACATCCTTGAAATTGGGAATTTATCACCGTCTGGGATATTTGGTTGGGAGGGAGCCGCGCCAGAGGGCCCACGGAACTCCTGTCAACTGGAAGGGTGGGCTATGGAAACTTCGCTTGATCTTAGAACATAGAATAACAGAGTCAGGAGGAAACTGGGAGGTCATCTAGTCCAACCTCCTGCTCAAGCAGGAGAGCCTATACCAGTGATGGCGAACCTTTTAGAGTCCGAGTGCCCCAAAACCGCCCCCCCGTCCCTGCTCCGTCTCCCATCCTGCCTGCCCTGACCCCGCCTGCCCCCTGCCCGCCCGCAGGGCCATGCACTGCCTGCATGGCCTGCTGCAGCAGATCACCCAGGCAGCCCTGCAACGCCATGGCAGCCACACCCTCTGCCCACACCCCACAGCATCACCTGCATGCTATGGGGCATGAGGGTGGAGTCTTGTCCCTGTTGCCAGCTATGTCTTTGGCTGCGCTGCTCCGTGCAGGCCGTGCCTGGGTGGGACTCTCCTCCAGGGGGGCTGCTGGAGAGGAGGGGGCTGCAGGGGGAGGCGGGGCTGGGGTGACGGCACGTGTGCCCACAGAGAGGGCTCCGAGTGCTGCCTCTGGCACGCGTGCCATAGGTTCGCCACCCCTGCCCTATGCCATTTCAGACCAATGGCTATCCAGTCTCTTCTTAAAAACTTCCAGTGTTGGAGCATTCACCGCTTCTGGAGGCAGGTGGTTCCACTGGTTAATTGTTCTCACTGTCAGGAAGTTTCTCCTTAGTTCTAGGTTGCTTCTCTTCTTGGTTAGTTTCCATCCATTGCTTCTTGTCCTGCCTTCAGGTGCTTTGGAGAATAACTTGACTCCCTCTTCTTTGGGGCAGCCCCTGAGATACTGGACCACGGCTATCATGTCCCCCCTCGTCCTTCTCTTCATTAAACTAGACCTATCCAATTCCAGCAACCGTTCTTTGTATGTTTCAGCCTCCAGTCCCCTGATCCTCTTTGTTGCTCTTCTCTGTGCTCTTTCTAGAGTCTCAATATCATTTTTTATATCATGGTGATCGAATAAGCAGCCAGATTCAAGGGGGGGGGGAATGGCTTCACAGCACCCCAATTTAGTTTCAAATCTGTTTCAGACTCTGGAAACGGATCCACAGATGTGCTTTTTTTCCTTTTAATTCTCCGTTTGTTCAAACTCCAGGGAGCCTCTAGAAGGAGCAACCCCCCCCCCTAAAACAATGTTGGAGTCTGCCCAGTTTCAGTGAGGGAGGGGTGGCGACAGGCGGCCTGAAAAAGTTGACTTTGAGAAAGGGAAATCTGAGAAGATTATTTCCTTGACACTCTTGGATAAATGGCGTCGGCTGCACGCTCCATCAGCCCTGGGCGGTGGTGAACAAGGGTTATGAGTGAGATGGGGAGCATGTACGGAGCGGAAGGCGAGACGGTATCGCCGGAGCTGGCAAGTCGGATGTCTGGGATGCTGCAGATTTTACAAAGACAGGACAGACGATGCCAGCATCAGCCGGATGCATCGGCTGGACCTGTCAGACAAGAAAGATAGCAGCCGAAGCTTTGCCATTTGATTTCTTTCTCTCTCTCCCCCCCCCTCTCTTTCTCTTTTCTCTCTCTCTCTCTCTCTCTCCCTCTCTCTTTCTGCCTTTTTTCTCTTTCTCTTTTCTCTCTCTCTTCTCTTTCTCTTTCTTTCTCTTTCTGTTTCACTCTTTCTTTTCCTTTCTCTCTCTCTCTCTTTCACACTTCTCTTTCTCTCATTCTCTCTCCCTCCTCCCTCTCTTTCTCTGTCTTTTTTCTCTTCTCTCTCTCTTTTTTCCTCTCTCTCTTTCACACTTTTCTTTCTCTCATTCTCTCTCTCTTTCACTCTTTCTTTTCTTTTTTTTCTCTCTCTCCCTCCACACTCTCTTTCTGACTTTTTTCTCTTCTCTTTCTCTCTTTCTCTTTCTTTCTCTTTCTGTTTCTCTTTCTTTTACTTTCTCTTTCTCTCTCTTTTTCTCTCTCTCTCTTTCACACTTCTCTTTCTCATTCTTTCACTCTCTTTTTCTTTCTCTCTCCCTTCCCCCTCTCTCTTTCTGCCTTTTTTCTCTTTCTCTTTCTCTCTTTCTTCTCTTTCTCTTTTCTCTCTCTGTTTTACTCTCTCTTTCTCTCTTTCTCTTTCTTTTTCACTCTTTTACTTTCTCTTTCTCTCATTCTCTCTCCCTCCTCCCTCTCTTTCTCTGTCTTTTTTCTTTCTTTCTTCTCTTTTACACTTTTCTTTCTCTCATTCTCTCTCTTTCACTCTCTTTTTCTTTCTCTCTCTCTCCCCCTCTCTCTTTCTGCCTTTTTTCTCTTTATCTCTTTCTTCTCTTTCTCTTTTCTCTCTCTGTTTTACTCTCTCTCTTTCTTTCTCTTTCTGTTTCACTCTTTCTTTTACTTTCTCTCTCTCTCTCTCTCTCTCACACACACACACACAGAAAGAGAGAGAGAGAGAGAGAGAGAGAGAGAGAGAGAGAGAGAGAGAGAGAGAGAGAGAGAAACCCCTACAGCTGCCCTGTGAGAACCTATCTATGTTGTACGCACCCACGCTGCTGGCTGGGTGCGTACAACATAGTTAACCAGGTCACAGAACAGTCTAGTTAGCAGGTGTGTTCAGAGAATGCACAAAAACTTTGGCTAGAACAACAGGATTACAGAGTTGGAAGGGACTTTAGAGGTCATCTAGTCCAACTCCCTGCTCAGGCAGGAAACCCTATACCATTTCAGACAAATGGCTGTCCAGTCTCTTCTTAAAAACCTCCAGTGATGGAGCGCCCACAACATCTGGAGGCAACTTCTGTTCCACTGATTAATCCCTCTTTATTTCCAGGTCGGAGCTCTCTCTAATAATCTTCCACCTGTTAATTCTTGTCTCACCTTCAATTGCTCTGGAGAATAGGTACACACACACACACACACACACACACACACGCACACACACTTCCCCACGACAACCCTTCAAATATGGGAAGACTGGGAACCAGAGACTTGAGTTCATTTGGTAATCTGGTTACCAGCCTTGAAGACAGCCAGCTCGCCTGTAGAAAGACCCCCTTGTTTTTAAGTGCCCCCAGCCCCACAGCAGGTCCCTCCCTCCCTTCCTTCCAGTATCAGCCCCAGCCCGAATCCCCCCCACCCCCCTCCCCGCCACCCCCCTTCTTGCTCGCTTGCTTGTGTTTTCCTGCCAGGTGAACGCATCAGTGTCTGGACTTTCTCTGCCTCTGGGCTCCATAAGTCACGCGTCCGTCAGACCTCCTGCATCTGACAGCAGGAAAAAAGGTGGCTGCAATTAGCTGTAACCATTTCATTTTAGTCAAGTGTCCCATTATAATTTGCATTTCACCTTTTAATTGCGGTTGCGGAGGAGACGGGCGCCCGCTGCCTCCCAGTTGCCGTGTGTAAAATATGCCCAGGTTATAAAACGCAGGCAAACGTCTTGAAGAAGGACCGATCCTGGAATATTTTCAGAGGAAGGTTTTATCAATTGGCAGAGAAGCTGGTCTGGCTTCTGTATCCCTTCTCTGGGGTTAGAGGAGCCTCTGCTGCTGGGCTGAGGGGTGGAACTAGAATTAGGGTTGGAAGGGGCCTTGAAGGGCATCTAGTCCAACCCCTGCCCAAGCAGAAGACCCCACTACACCTTTTCTGACAGAGGGCGGACCAGTCTCTTCTCAAAAGCCTCCGGTGATGAGGGTGGGGTTCATCTCATTGGGAGGGGGACACAAACGTTAGGCCACAGTTGGGTAAGGGGAGGGTCATGGAAGCCAAGTTATTGCTGGGTGGCTCAGACAGAAATTGCCCTCCAAAGAATTGATTAATTAATGAGAGTTTATTTGGTTGCCCAGCTCATACAGGTGACTCTGGGTGGGCAAGAATATTAAAAATAGTAAAATGCAAAGGCAACACAGATGAAACATACAGCGGAGGCTACGCTACAGCAATCAGCACAGCCAAAAAATGGGAGAGAGCAAGAGAGTTGGAAGGGACCCTGGAGGTCTTCTAGTCCAACCAACTGCTCAAGCAGGAGACCCTATACCTAGACCAGAGGTAGGCAACCTTGGCTCTTTTATGACTGGGGGACTTCAACGCCCAGAATTCCTGAGCCAGCATGGGGGAACTATGGCCCCCTCATGACTCGTGGACTTCAACTCCCAGAATTCCTGAGCCAGCATGGGGGAACTATGGCCCCCTCATGACTGGTGGACTTCAACTCCCAGAATTCCTGAGCCAGCATGGCTCAGCTTGGAAACCTCTCCCTTTGCCCTCAGCATGACTGGCTTAGGAATTCTGGGAGTTGAAGTCCACCAGTCATAAAAGGGCCAAGATGGCCTAGCCCTGCTCTATACTACACTCTTCTGGACAAGGGGCTGTCCAGTCTCTTCTTGAAAACCTCCTGTGGTGGAGCTGCAACCGTCATAAATACAGGCCAGTTGCCAAGCATCAGAATTTTGATGACATGGGGAAGTTGTGACAGTTGTGTGAGGACTAGATATAAGTTGCTGTTTTCAGTGCTGTTTTAGCTTAACATGGTCTCTAAATGAATAAGTTGTAAGTTAAGGAGTGCCTGCGTTTTTCCCCATAATACCCCTGTGCTGAGAGACAGGGACTGAATAGTAGAATAACAGAATTGGAAGGAACCTTGGAGGCCTTATAGTCCAAAGTCACCAGGCGGAACTAGAACTCACCGTCACCCAGTTGGCTTTCATGCCTAAGACAGGACTAGAACTCCCCATCTCCTAGTGATTGGCCCAAAGTCACCCAGTTGGTTTTCGTGCCTAAGATGGGACTAGAACTCACCGTCTCCTAGTGATTGGCCCAAAGTCACCCAGTTGGCTTTCATGTCTAAGGCGGGAGTAGAACTCACCGTCTCCTAGTGATTGGCCCAAAGTCACCCAGTTGGCTTTCATGCCTAAGGCGGGACTAGAACTCACCGTCTCCTAGTGATTGGCCCAAAGTCACCCAGTTGGCTTTCGTGCCTAAGGCGGGACTAGAAGTCACCGTCTCCTAGTGATTGGCCCAAAGTCACCCAGTTGGCTTTTCCTGCTGATTCCCAAAGTCACCCAGCTGGTTTTGTGCCTAAGATGAGACTAGAACTCACCATCTCCTGGTGATCGGCCCAAAGTCATCCAGCTGGTTTTTGTGCCTAAGGCGGGACTAGAACTCACCGTCTCCTAGTGATGGACCCAAAGTCAGCCATCTGGATTCCAAGCTTAAGGATGCTACTTGGGACTCAATAAAATGGAGCAAATGAATTTGGGTCAGGGACCACAGGTTGAAGGAAGAGAAAATGAAAATAAGCAACTGCCCCAAATGAGCTTTCTGTGGCCCCTGTTGCTCCCACGCTGCATCCAAGCAGCCACAGGATCAGGGGCAGTGATGGGGCACCATCCATGCCCCATCCTGCATCAGGGCCAGCCGGGAACCTCCTGAAATGAGATGGGTTTGGACTACCCAGCTTTCAGCCAACCTTTTCCGAGAAGACTTTGGAAGCTAGATTTGCAGATAGGGAGAAGCTGCCTGTCAGTCATGGGACCCCGAACAAGCCACATGTCTTGTACCTCTACTGCAGTGTTTTAAGGCATGTGGACTTCAACTCCCAGAATTCCACAGCCAGCATTGCTGGCTGTGGAATTCTGGGAGTTGAAGTCCACATGCCTTAAAATTGTCAAGTTTGGGAAACACTGCCCTACTGGAAGATCACTCAATTTAGAATAGAACTGGAAGGGACCTGGGTGGTCTTCTAGTCTAACCTCCTGCTGAAGCAGGAGACCCTATAACATTCCAGACAGGTGACTGTCCAGTCTCTTCTTAAAAACCTCCAGGGATGGAGCGCCCATGATTTCTGGAGGCAACTTCTGTTCGACTGGTTAATTGTCTTCACTGTCAGGAAGTGTATCCTTAATTTCACGTTGCTTCTCTCTTTGGTCAGTTTCCATCCATTGTTTCTTGTCCTGCCCTCTGGTGCTTTGGAGAATAATGTGACCCCCCTCTTCTTTGGGGCAGCCCCCCAAATACTGGAATGTTGCTATCATGTCTCCCCTGGTCCTTCTTTTCTCTAGAACTAGCTCAGTGGTTCTCAACCTGTGGGTCGGGACCCCATTTGGGGTCGAATGACCATTTCACGGGGGTCACCAAACCATGCTGTCTGCCATTTTTTTCCCTTTTCCCTAGCTGTCCTACTCCCTCTTATTGGTGGCCACACCCACTTGGGGGTCACCACAACATGGGGAACTGTATTATGGGGTCACGGCATTAGAAAGGTTGAGAATCACTGAACTAGCCAAACCCCAATCGTATGTTTTAGTCTCCAGGCTTTTGATCATCTTATTTGCTCTTCTTTGCACTTTTTCCAAAGTTTCAATAGCCTTTTTGTGATATGGTGGCCCAAACTGGATGCAGAATTCCAGATGTGATCTTACTAAGGCTTTATAAAGCTGTAATAACACTTGACGTGATCTTGATTCTATGCCTCTGTTTATACAAGCCAGGATTGTTTTAGCTTTTTTGGCTGCTGCTGCTGCACGTGGCTGGCTCATGGTCAAGTGATCGTCCTCTAGGACTCCAAGGTCCCTCTCCCAGTGGCTGTTTTTGAGCCAGGCCTCGCCTGATCTGTACTTGGACCTTTGGGGTTTTTCCTGCCTAGGTGCAAAACTTTGCTTTTCTCCACATTAAATATCATTTTGTTGGACAAGACCCTTTCTCAGTGCCTGGCACTTCGGCAAGTCTGCGAAATGCCGGCTTGTGCCAGGGGAAGCACCTCCCCTTTTATGTTAAAAGATAAAGATTGTTTTTTTAAATGACTGGTTTATCTGGCGACGCTGACGTGAGGTTGGTGCCTACCACTCTGCCCCTTGCCCTGACTTGCCTGGTCTAAGAGCCGATCGGTGTAAATTCCCGTTGAATTTGGGCCACTCGGAGTCACTCCCCTTGTCCTGGCAGTGATGGATGAGTGAAGGGAACCATTAAGGCACTCCACACACAGCTCCCCCCCCTCTTCCCCCACGGTGAAGGATTTCCAATGCCGGCTTTAATTTATTTTTAAATGAAATTTGCTATTGATTCTGGATTAAAGGAACAGATCCTAGAGCAGTTATTACTGACAGCACGGCCAGGGTAGCCACGTGATGGGACGTGGCACTTCTCTAGGGCAGGGGGGGAAATCACCCCCAGAAGGCAAGGCAGGTGACAGCTAAGCTGGCCTCTACCCCCCTCCCCAAATGAACTCCTCCAGGGCCAGCCCTGGACTGCTCTTTCTTACCCAGGCCGAATAATTGGGGGCTGCCCCTCCCTCGTGGCCTGGTGGGGGTAGAGGGACAGAAGCTGGCCAGAACAGACCCAGATGGTGCCAACCTTGCCAGCTTCTTTCAGACACTCTCAGAAGCCAGAAAGGGGGGGGGGCAATTTCTCACTATGCCTCACTTTGCGACCTTTTCTTGCCACAGGGAATGACTGCAGTTGTGAAGTTATTCACACGAACGGTAAGCGAGTCCAGCCTCCCCCTGGACTCCCCCCCCTTTTGCTTGTCTGAAGGTCCCAAAAGAGGGAATCACGTGACCCCAGGACACTGCGACCGTCATAACTACGTGCCGGTTGCCGAGAGTCTGAATTTCGATTATGTGACCCTGGGGGTGATGCAATGATTGTCAACGGTGAAAACTGGCCATAAGTCACTTTTTTTCCCTGCTGTTGCGGACTTGGAACCGTCACTAAACAAACGGTTAAAAGTCGAGGACTCCCTATGCTTTCCCATTCTCCACAGGCTGCGGGTGAGATTCTTACAAGGCTCTGCAGACGTGGACGATGGTCGTGTGGGACAGAGCAGGAAGCGGCATGCTGGGCTTCAGAGTGGCCAGTGGCCAGTGTCCTTGTCGCACGGGGCTTCCGTGCCCGTCAGGGGCTGCAGAGGTGCCCCGTCAGACGTGAGCGTCAAAGAGCAGGAAATGAACAGAGCAAAGAGTCCTTAGCTTTGCATCCTCCTTGCTCACCAGCCACAGCTGTCCAGAGTTTTTCTCCAGCCTGGATGGGGTTCAGGACTGACCGAGGATATTTCGGGTTGCAGAGATAGTGACCGGCAGCACCCCCGCACTGGGTCTGCCCTTCTCCAAGGGGGGGGCCTCATCCTGCTCCAAGTCAAGCTATCTGGGCCTGGCCGAGGCCAAAATTCAGCCTGAGCCAGACAGACAGTGGTCTCTCTCCGCCCTGCCGGGGTCCTGCACCCAACCATAGGAACCTCCCCGGGGTGCAGAGAGATCATCCATCCGGCTCAGGCAGAATTTTGGCCTGGCATCAATTGGGCGACGAATATCAGCTGCTGGAGAAAACGGGGGCACATTTTGGCAGTAGCAACTCTTTGGCTACAGAGAAGGTTCCCCTCCCCCCTCCCCCCCCCCGGTGGCCCATTCCCACGCCGCGTGGATGCCCCCTGTCTGGCCAAGCTGGCTCAGGGTGAGCTTGGCTTCAGGGGAAGCCAAGCCAGGAGAGGGGGGGGGTTTCTCGGCTCAGCCTTTTCTGGGCTCCTAAGAGAGCTGCTGAGTTCAGTCACGCGTTCAGCCGCCGCCGTGGGAACGCGGCCGGCCCGATGCGGCAGGGCGAGCGAGCGAGCCAGAGGCCTCCGGGCGCTGTCCGCGGGCGAGGTGCTGAACTGGCCGTTCCCTCCCGAGGGGCCGGGCGACCGCGGAGGCGCTTCGCTTAACGGCTGCCCGGGCCCAGGCGGGGACGCGCGCAACTCCGGCAGGCTCGTGACCGGGCGCGCGCCCAACCGAGGGGTCCAGACCCAAAGCGGCGCCCGCGGGCTCAGCCAGAACAGCGGCCAGGGAAGCTGCGCTTCCTCTCTTGCCCCCACCTCCCCCTCCCACCTCCGCCCCCCCCCGCGAGAAGCCCTGCGCCGGCCTCCCCGCGGGGTCCCGGGGAGAAACGGAGGGCAGCCCTGGCTCCCCTCGCAGGTAGGGCCACCTCCATTCGCAGACTGGAATAACCCCCCCCCCAGCGTCCCCCCCTTTTCAAAAAGCGAGAGGGGGGAGGCGCTGCCTGCTCGGTCCCCCCCTCCCCACTCCGCCCACGGGCAGGCAGGCAGCCCCCCCTCCTCCTCCCCCCCGCCCCCGCCCGCCGGGGCTTTTAAAAGGTCCCTTCGGAGAAACTTCAGCGATCAATCAAGCTCTGCTCCGGATCCCTCCGCCGGCGCGCAAGAGAGCGGGAGCGCGCGCGCGCGCGCGGGAGAGCGAGCGAGGGAGGGAGAGTGACGGCCGCGGCACGGCGGAGCCCTCCGCCGTAGGGAAGAGTCCCGCAGTCTCCGGCTGGCGAGCGGAGGAGCAGGCGGTAGAGGCGGCGGCGGAGGCGGCGGAGGAGCGGGCTGGGGACGCGGGCGGCAGCTGCTGGGCTCGGCGCCCCCCGGATGTGAGAGGCGGCCGGGCAGGGGAGCAGGATGGGGGGCGCCTTCGGCCTGACCCTGGCGCTCTGCCACTCGCTGGGACTCTACCTGCAGCTCGGCGCCGCTTCGCGAGCCCCGCAGTGGGAGAACCAGATCTCCAGCAACGGTGAGTCCGGGGCGGGGGGGGCGGGGGGGAGGGGGGGCGGGGAAGCTGTGAAATAAAGGGGTGGGTCGCCTTCCTCTCCCTCTCCTCCCCCCCCCGATCGTTCGCCTGGCCGGCTGTCATATGCGGGGCCCGGCTCCCCGTTCCCTGGGGGTCCCCCCCCGCCTCTGGGATTCTTGCCAGGGGCCCTCCCAGCCGCGGGGGAGGATTCGCCCCCGCCACCCGCCTGTGTCCCGCTGTCGGCGGCTTCCCGCGGGCGGGTGGGGGCTCCCGGGCGCCGCGGGAGACGGCCTGGCCCGGCGCGCGCCCGGTGCCTCGTCGGGGGGTCGCGCCTCGTCCGCTCAGTTGGGGGGGATCTCCGGTCCGGACTGCGGCCGCGAAGGAGACTCCGTTATGGGTCATATTACGGGGGAGGGGGAGGTTAGAGCGAGGGGGAGGGAAAAGCGCTCCCCCCCTCACTCGTTTTGTCTTCGGGAGCGGCCGGGGGCTGCTCGACTCCCTCCCAGGCGGAGTTTGCGGACGGGGGAGGGGGGAGAACCAGGAACGAGGCTGGTGCTGCTGAGGGGGGGCGGCAAGCGACCCTCGCCCCTGAGAGGATCAGCAGCCCAGGCTCCGGTTCCTGCCTGGAGGGGCTGGGTGTCCCCCCCCGCCCCGATTTTTCGGCAGTCCTCTGCAACTCCCTCCCTCCCCGGGTTTCTGAACATCTCTTTCCATCTTTGTGTGTGTGTGTGTTAAAAGGGGGGGGGTCCTTCCCATTTCCCCGGCCTCCCAGGCAAGCCAAGTACTTGGACGCCCCATTTAAGGACCGGATAGTCTGGCCAGGAGCCCTCCCGCCCACCGCCCGTCTCCCCTGGCTTTCAGACGCCTCTCGGGCAGGTGGCATGGATAGGGCGGCTCCAGAGGTCGGCGGTAGTTGGCTTGGCCAACAAAGAGCTGTTGGCGAGGGTCGGTGGGCACAGCTCCCCGCCGACCCTCTTTAGAGGTGCTTCCGAAAACGGGGTCGGACTCCCCCCCCCCAATTCTTCTGTGTGTGAGAATGTGGTCATTTGTGCCTCGCGTTTCTTCCGACACGTCTCTGGGACGGAGCGACGAGAATGGAAAACTGATAGGGAGGCTGGACCGAAGCGGAGTAGCAGGACCGGCGGGCTGGGGGCTTGCGTGCCCCCCCTCTTCCCCCCCATCCCTCTTGTCTTTGCCCCCTGGCGTGAGAGCCCCCTGGCGGAAAAGGGAGCTGGGTTAGCAATTGGTGGGTGGCATGGCCCGCCCGTTCCCCCCCCCCACTCCCGAGGGTCCAGGGGAGTCCAGAAAAGGCTCCGATGCCAGGAGAACGGGCGGGCGAGAGGGCAGAGCGCCCAACCTCAGCCTGGTTAGATTCACCCTCCTCTCCGCCGGTGGCGGGAGGCAATTCGGCGGGGCGGGGGGGAATCCACATTCTTGCCTTCTCCTACAGGCCACAGGGGCCCTCCTGGTTGCGCCAACTTTTCGGGGGCTCCTCCAGGACCCTCCCAGCCTCCCTTTCTTCAGTCGACCTGGAGACCCCTTTCTTAGGGGCCTTTTAGAGGGGAGGGGCAGTTCGGCTTGGGCAGGGCGCACCGATGGGCGCCGAAACGTTGCAACGCCTCCATCTCGGGGGGGGGGGCTCCTGCAGCGGCTACCTCGACCACAAGGGCACGGTTTAATTCCCGAGGCCACGAAGGGTGTGTGGGGGGGGTAACCGGGATGTTTACCAGAATCTTATTGCTTATGTATTTGCTTGCTCGCTTGATTTATTTATTTCCTTGTTGGCATCTGGAAGGAAGGGAAATGCCAGTTTGATCAAAGTGGCGTTGGTTGCAGACTGGAAGCGGTGGAGGTTTGGCTGACTGGGTATGCTGGTCCACGGAGGAGGGTGCAAGGAAAAGGGAATTTTGGAGGTGGAGTGGAAGCTGGCTGTGGTTCTAAGTGATGGGTTCCTTGGGCCTGTCATCCATAATCTTAATCCTAATCCTAACCTCAGCCCTGATGATGTCACCTAGTTTGGTAATGAAAGGTCTTGCTGGTAATGAAAGGTCTGCAAGAAAACCACCAAGCACCAAAGAGCTCATAGTCCCTCCTCCTCCTCCTCCTCCTCCTCCTCCTCCTCCTCCTCCTCCTCCTCCTCCCTCTAGCACTGATGATGTTCCCTAGTTGGGTCATGAAATGTCTGCAAGAAACCAACCAAGCTCAGAGAGCACCAAGGATCCCACAGTTCCCCCCTCCTCCTCTTCCTCCTCCTCCACTCCACAAACCCCCTCAGTTCTCCTCCTCCTCCTCCTCCTCCCCCCCTCCTCCTCCTCCTCCTCCTATCCTCTCCACAAATCCCCCTCCCTTCTAGCACTGATGATGTTCCCTAGTTGGGTCATGAAACATCTGCAAGAAAACCACCAAGCTCAGAGAGCACCAAGGACCCCACAGTTCCCCTCCTCCTCCTCTTCCTCCTCCTCCTCCTCCTCCTCCACTCCACAAACCCCCTTCCCTTCCACCACTGATGAGGTTATCTCATTAGGTAATGAAAGGTCTGCAAGAAAACCACCAAGCTCAGAGAGCATTAAGGACCCCACAGTTTTTAAGAAGAGACTGGACAACCATTTGTCTGAAATGGTAGAGGGTCTCCTGCCTGAGCAGGGGTCTGGACTAGAAGACCTCTAAAGTCCCTTCCAGCTTCTATTCCATTACATTCCATTTCATATTCTATTCTGTTCTGTTCTATTCTATCCATATCAACAATCTTAGTTGGCCTTAAGTAAAAGTCTCCGCCAGAGGTTGAACCAACCTGACTTTTTCTGGCCCTGCATGGGCTCAGGAGAGAACAGCCTCTATTCTGGGCAGGGGAAACATTATAGATTGGCTGGATTCACCCAGTGCTTATGTTCACACAGCACGTCCTTCCCAAACAAATAAACCCTTTGCTGACCCAGGGAGATGGCCGAGACCTTGTTGCCTGCAGAAAGAAGGAAGGCAGGTTGATACATCCATGTTAGAAGACTAATCACTTGTGTGTACTCGGCTTCAGGGCCCAGCAGGGTCAGGAATGACGCAGTAGAGCAAGGACTCATTGCTCCGGGGCTGAGTTCAAAATATGCCAACAATGAACAAGGCCAAGACAGCAGGCAGGCAAGCCTAGGGAGGGATGAGGGGCCTGAAGGTGGTGGGCAAACAGCCTGAAAAAGAACAGAACAGCTCAGGAGACCCTCCATTCAAAGAGAATAGAATAGAATAGAATAGAATAGAATAGAATAGAATAGAATAGAATAGAATAGAATAGAATAGAATAGAATAGAATAGAATACAGAATAGAATAGAATAGAAATACAGAATAGAATAGAATAGAAATACAGAATAGAATAGAATAGAATAGAATAGAATAGAATAGAATAGAATAGAATAGAATAGAATAGAATAGAATAGAGAATAGAGCTGGAAGAGACCTTCTAGTCCAGCCCCCTGCTCAAGCAGGAGAACCTAAACCATCTCAGACAAGTGAATGTCCAGTCTCTTTTTAAAGATCTCCAGGGATGGGGTGCCCACGATTTCTGGTGGCAAGGGGTTCCACTGGTTAATTGTCCTCACTGTCGGGAAGTTTCTCCTTAATTCCAGGTTGCTTCTTTCTTTGATCTTTAATCTATGGGAGGACAGATCCCTCCCAAATCTGGACAGATCAACCAAGGAACATTTAGGAGCACCGGTGGACAAATTCTATCCATTCCTAAATGTCTTTCTGAAGGCGGGGGGGGGGGGGCGAGAATATGTTGGGGACATCTGTCTTTGCAGGGGCCTCGGTTCCTGGAGTCCAGTCTCCTGCAGGCTGGGGCTCTGTTCGGCTCGGGACCTGCAAAGGTTAACTCCCTCGAGTGTTAAATGTCGTGTGTGACTGCAAAGCCCCTCGTTTCCCCCCCCCGCCCCCAGCAATTCTGGAAAGGACGCGGGGACACCCAAAGAGTGCTTTTTTGTGCATAGGACTATTTTGTAGTAGAAGGAAAGCTAGTTTGAACCGGGATGCTTCTTTCCCAGGCATGCATCCCAAGACAGGCCTGGAGAGGAACTGAGCTTAAGACCCTCTTTTGCCCGGAGGGGCACTTAAAAAGGCAGACAGAAGCAAAACGTGAAAAGCAGTTCCAGCCCTCAGCTTGGGGAAAAAAACCCGGAAAAATTGGGGGAAAAACAGGGTGGTTTCCCCCCCCATTTTTTCCCCTGTTTGGAAAAAATAGAAAAAAAACCCTGTTTCTCCCCCCCCCCCCAATTTTTCCAGTTTTTTTCCCCAGGCCTTCCCATCTCTACCCTCCCCTGACCAACCCCCACCCCACCCCAAAGTCTACAAACTCCGATGGGGGGGGATGAATGTTTGTAATGAATGCAACTCAGTATGGTGGTTCAGAAAGTCTGGGCAAATTTCTCAGTTCTGCTCGGATAGTCAGGGGCAAAAAATGCCCCTACTTTAATCCCTACTCTGGAGTAGAACTAGCACAGGTGCTCAGAGAGCAAGAGAGCCGAGGAAGGGGCTGCTGCAACTTATGGAGGGGGGAGGAGGAGAAGCACATGCTCCGTCTTCTTTCCCCAGGGAGAGCCCCCCCCACACGCACAGTGGAGGGTCCCATGCTGCCCCCTTCTGCATTCACATTCATTCATTGCAAGCCTCTGAGAATGCTGATGCTGCAAGGCATGGCCTGAGGATGGGAAACAGCTGTAGCCCTTAGACTTATAGGCCACTTTACACTGCTTTGCAGCCCCCGCAAAGCGGTTTCCAGAGTCAGCGGTATTTGCCCCCAAGGAGACGCAGGAGCCAGGCAGTTGGCATGACGCACTTCGAGCTGCTTCACAAAATGAACAGGGAAGGATAGCTCTGTCATTTATATATCTGTATCATCTCTATGTAGGTATGTATTTATTAAGAGAATTTACACGGCCATCCACTCACTTTCATAACTCTAGGTGGCTTTCAAAAATAAAATCTATCTATTGTCTGCCTGCCTGCCTGCCTGCCTGCCTGCCTGCCTGCCTGCCTGCCTGCCTGCCTACCTACCTACCTACCTACCTACCTACCTACCTACCTACCTACCTACCTATCTATCTATCTATCTATCTATCTATCTATCTATCTATCTATCTATCACTATCTCAGAGGAAGAGGAGGAGGAGAAGCAGAAGTAAAAGGAGAGACTCTAGATGGCTTAAAAAATAAATTTCTGTCTCTCTCTATATTACTATATACAGCATATCATCTATATCAATATTATCTACATATCTATATATCATCTATATGTATGTATTTATTTATTAAGAGAATTTACATTGTTATCCACTCACATTCAGTAACTAGGTAGCTTTCAAAAATAAAATCTATCTATCATCTATCTATCTATCTATCTATCTATCATCTATCTCTATCTATCTCTCTTCTATCTGTCTATCTATCTATCTATTATCTATCTGTCTTTCTGTATCTCTCTCTATTATCTATCTATCTCTATATATATCTCTGTCTATACCTATCTGTATCTCTCTCTTTCTATTATCTCTGTCTATCTATCTATCTATCTATCTATCTATCTATCTATCTATCTATCTATCTATCTATTATCTATCTGTCTTTCTGTATCTCTCTCTATTATCTATCTATCTATCTCTCTGTCTATACCTATCTGTATCTCTCTCTATTATCTCTGTCTATCTATCTATCTATCTATCTATCTATCTATCTATCTATCTATCTATCTATCTATCTATCTATCTATCTATCTATTATCTATCTATTATCTATCTGTCTTTCTGTATCTCTCTCTATTATCTATCTATCTCTATCTATCTCTCTGTCTATCTATCTATCTATCTATCTATCTATCTATCTATCTATCTATCTGTATCTCTTTCTCTATTATCTCTCTATCTATCTATCTATCTATCTCTGTCTCTCTATTATCTATCTATCTCTCTGTCTATCTCTGTCTATCTCTATCTATCACTCTGTCTATCTCCCTGTCTGTCTCTCTCTCTCTCCCTCTTTCTCTATCTTATCTATCTATCACTATGTATCTCGGAGGAGGAGGAGGAGGGGAAGGAGAGGAAGAAGGGAAGAGGAAGAAGAGGAGGAGAAGAAGCAGAAGTAGGACAGACTCTAGATGGCTTAAAAATAAATCTCTGTCTCTGTATATTACTACATACAGCATGTCATCTATATCAATATCATCTATATATCTACATCTATATAATTATATCAACACCATCTACGTATTTTCTTATATCTATCCATCCTGTAGAATATCTATATGCCTATATCATCTGCATAATATCTAGCTATTTGAAAATAATTGAGACTAAGGAAAGGCACCCCATTGCAAATGAAACAATAGGATCGGTCTACGCAATAATTTATTTAGCACGTTCCCTGCTAAGGTGAAATGCTCCAGGCTTTGGGATGTATTTCACTGTAGAGAAAGTGAATGAGCAAGGAAATTTCCAACACAAAGAAAAGTGAAATTTTAATGGGAATTTAAATAGAAAAAAAATTCTTTCTTCTCTCAGCGTGAGATAGCTCCTATTTCTGGTGTCAATCATCTAGTCAACAAATCAGCTGTTCCTTCCCCCCCCCCAATGAAAAATCCTGCACACTTGACTTAAAAAGAGCCAGTTGAACCGTTATGTAAAACAGCTTTGCGTCCTTTATTAGCGGGCTGCTGCAAAGAATATCAGATGTTGCATCTCTGAGCTGCAGGGCGCAATATTGGTGGATAAAATGAGACTCTTTTCCTCTTTTTTCCGGAGGTCCTCGAGGCTTCCAGGTGACTGGATCTGGGTGCGAATCTGGTCAAAACCAGCCCCACGTTTTCCAGCAGATGGTTTTCCCGTGTGAAGCGCAACACGCAGAGATGTGTTAAGTTTTCCTTTTCAGTTTTTACAAAACCACAGTTGGTGCCTTGGGAGAAATCAAACCGTTTGCCCTCAAAGGATGACTTTTGTACTCTGCAGGTTTTGTCGCATAGGTTCTATTGTGATACACACACACACACACACAGAGAGAGAGAGAGAGAGAGAGAGAGAGAGAGAGAGAATTCTAAGTGTGTCCTTTATCCCCAAAATGGCAGCCTGCCTGCCCATGATTGGGAGGAGGTCCAGCTGACATTCCTGAGCATCGGAGGGTCTTTCTCCTCTGCCTTTCCACAGAATCGGAGCCGGACTCAGCCCTGCTGCCCCCTCACCCCCTGGGGCTCCAGCGGGCCCTGGAGTGTGCGTGGCACCCAGGTAGGGACACCCAGCCCTTGGCTCACCCTTTTCCCCTGTGCGCAGCAAGCCCTCCCCCCCCCCCCCGCTGGCCTGGCTGTTTAGGGCCAAGGAGCAATTCCCACTGCAGGGTTCAGGCCTAACCCCCCCTCCTCCCCCCCTCCTTCATAACCCTTCTCCTCCTCCTTCTCCACCTTCTCCACCTTCTCCTCCTTCTACATAATGCTTCCTCTCCTCCTCCTCCTTCTCCTCCTCCTCCTTATATATAACCCTTCCTCTTCTTCTCCTTCTCCTTCTCCACCTCCTCCTTCTCCTCCTCCTCCTTATATATATCCCTTCCTCTCCTCCTCCTCCTTCTTCATAATTCTTCCTCTTCTCCTCCTCCTCCTCCTTCTCCTCCTTATATATAACTCTTCCTTTCCTTCTCCTCCTCCTTCTTCATAATTCTTCCTCTTCTGCTTCTCCTCCTCCTCCTCCTTCTTCATAACCCTTCCTCTTCTCCTCCTCCTCCTCCTTTTCCTCCTCCTCCTCCTTATATATCCTTCCTCTCCTCCTTCTCCTCCTCCTCCTCCTCCTCCTTATATATCCCTCTCCTCCTCCTCCTCCTCAACCCTTCTTCTCCTTCTCCTTCTCCTCATATATAACCCTTCCTCTCCTCTTCTTCCTCCTTCATAATTCTTCCTCTTCTCCTTCTCCTCTTCCTTCTACATAACCCTTCCTCTCCTCCTGCTCCTCCTCCTTCTTCTCCTTCTACATAAAACGTCTTCTCCTTCTTCTCTTTCCCTTCCCCCTGCCCCCCTTCATCTTTTTTCACCGAGTGAAGACCTTCAACCACCCTTTCTCGCGTTGCAGGTTTCTTGTAAATGCCAGCCTGGGCCCCGACCTGTCTAGTTGCACCACAGCAAGGGTCTTCCTATTCCAAGCAGACTCTGATGAGAGAACCTGGGCAAAGGGCTTCCCAAGATGGGGGCTGCTTGATCCGTCTCTTCCAGGGGAGTCTCTGGGCCAGGAAGGCCCGTGCAGCAAAATGTCTGTTGGGTTTTCATTTTTCATGGATGCTCCTCCTGTTAATCACACGTCTAATCAACGAAAGATGATACCACTCTGATGGCAGAAAGTGAAGAGGAACTAAAGAGCCTCTTGATGCGGGTGAAGAAGGAGAGTGCAAAAGTTGGCTTGAAACTCAACATTAAGAAAACCAAAATCATGGCATCCGGCCCTCTCAATTCCTGGCAAACAGATGGGGAAGAAATGGAGGTAGTGACAGATTTTATTTTTCTGGGCTCAAAGATCACCTCAGATGGGGACTGCAGCCAAGAAATTAAAAGACGCTTGCTCCTGGGGAGGAAAGCTATGGCAAATCTAGACAGCATTCTAAAAAGCAGAGACATCACCCTGCCAACAAAAGTGCGTATAGTCCAGGCCATGGTTTTCCCAGTTGCAATGTATGGCTGTGAAAGTTGGACCATAAGAAAGGCTGAGCGCAAAAAAATTGAGGCCTTTGAACTCTGGTGCTGGAGAAGACTCCTGCGAGTCCCCTGGACTGCAAGGCGATCCAACCGGTCAGTCCTAGAAGAGATCAACCCCGACTGCTCTTTAGAAGGCCAGATCCTGAAGTTGAAACTCAAGTACTTTGGCCACCTAATGAGAAGGAAGGATTCACTGGAGAAGAGCCTAATGCTGGGAAAGATTGAGGGCAATAGAAGAAGGGGACGACAGAGAATGAGGAGGCTGGATGGAGTCACTGAAGCAGGAGGTGTGAATTTAAATGGACTCCAGAAGATGGTAGAGGACAGGAAGACCTGGAGGAACATTGTCCATGGGGTCGCGATGGGTCGGACACGATTTCGCAATTAACAACAACAATCAACGAAATGCACCAGGTCCGTCAAGTCTAGAGAAGAGAAGGACGAAGGGTGGCATAGTTGGAGTCTTCCAATATCTGAGGGGCTCCCCCAGAGAACAGGGGGTCCACTTATTCTCCAAAGCCCCAGAAGGCAGGACAAGAGGCAACGGATGGAAACTCACCAAGGAGAGAAGGAGAAATGAAGGAACGAAGGAGACCTTTTCTGACAGTGAGAACAATTAATCAGTGGAACCTTTTGCCTCCAGATGTTGTGGCTGCTCCATCACTGGGGGCTCTCAAGAACAGCCTGGACAGCCATTTGTCTGGGATGATACAGAGCAGTGGTTCTCAACCTGTGGGTCAGGACCCCATTTGGGGTCGAACGACCATTTCACGGGGGTCGCCAAACAACGCAGTCCGCCATTTTTTCCCCCCTTTTCCTTAGCTGTGCTACTCCCTTTTATTCTATTGGCTTTTGAAAGCCAATAGAAGAGACTCTCTTGAATAGAGTCTAATTCTATTGGCTTTCCAAAGCCAATAGGAATTGTCCAGGCTGTCTCTGCCCTGCTGAGCCCACCAAAAGTCCCAGTCTGCAAACGGTGCTGCACCAGTTGAGTAGTCCTCGACTTACGACCGGTTGAGTTGTCCTCGACTTACGACCGGTTGGGGGTCGCGGCATTAAAAAGGTTGAGAACCACTGATATAGAGAGAGTGTCCTGCTCAAACAGGGGGTTGGACTAGAAGACCTCCAGGGTCCTCCCAACCCTATTACTATGTCTCCTGAAAGATCCTCTTTTATTTCAGTCCACATCTCAGATTTTTTTTTTTTAAAAAAAAAAAAAGATGAAGACCACTGCTGGTAGAAGCAGGAAAGGATGCGGCCTTTGCCAGTAGGACCTTGATCTTGATGTCCTTCCTCATGCTCACGTCGTCAGCTGCAGCTTTCCAGGGTGCCCTGCTAATCCTATCCTGAACGTTTGAGGACATAAACCCAACACGGATTTTCCTGGTTGAGGTAGAACAGGGGTCTTCAAACTTGGCCCTTTTATGACTTGTGGACTTCAACTCCCAGAATTCCTCAGCCAGCATGGGGGAACTACGGCCCCTTCATGACTCATGGACTCCAACTCCCAGAATGCCTGAGCCAGCATGGGGGAACTATGGCCCCCTCATGACTGGTGGACTTCAACTCCCAGAATTTCTGAGCCAGCATGGGGGAACTGTGGCCCCCCTCATGACTCGTGGACTTCAACTCCCAGAATTCCTGAGCCAGCATGGGGGAACCATGGCCCCTTTATGATTGGTGGACTTCAACTCCCAGAATTCCTCAGCCAGCATGGGGGAACCATGGCCCCTTTATGATTGGTGGACTTCAACTCCCAGAATTCCTGAGCCAGCATGGGGGAACTATGGCCCCCTCATGACTCGTGGACTTCAACTCCCAGAATTCCTGAGCCAGCATGGGGGAACTATGGCCCCCTCAGGACTCGTGGACTTCAACTCCCAGAATTCCTGAGCCAAGATGGGGGAACTATGGCCCCCTCAGGACTCGTGGACTTCAACTCCCAGAATTCCTGAGCCAGCATGGGGGAACTATGGCCCCCTCAGGACTCGTGGACTTCAACTCCCAGAATTCCTGAGCCAGCATGGGGGAACTATGGCCCCCTCGTGACTGGTGGACTTCAACTCCCAGAATTCCTGAGCCAGCCTGGCTCAGCTTGGAAACCTCTCCTTTCCCCTCAGCATCGCTGGCTGAGGAATTCTGGGAGTTGAAGTCCACAAGTCATAAAAGGGCCAAGTCTGAAGACCCCTGTGGTAGAGGATGGTTCGCTCAGGGCAACCTCTGTCCACTTCTCCAGCCAGATCGTTGCATCCTGAAGTTTGAAGTATCTGTTGAAGGTCTTGCTGGACACCGGAAGTCCAGAGTTGGAGACGTGTTGACCCTCTTTCCATAGAGCAGAGCTCCTCTCCCATCCTGACCATTCGTTCTGTGGTCTAGCCACTGTCCTCATTGTCCATCCTCAGTCGAAACCTCCTGCAGCTTCGCCCTGTTGCATCCAACCCAAATACCAGGTCCTTCCATCTCCTGTTCCTCGGCCTTCCCTTCTCCGGGATGTCCGGTCTGCCCTTAAAGCTACACTGCAACCTGCTCTCTGCTGGCAGCCAGCCATAGAAAGGGGGAGAGGGAACTGCAGGGTGGAGGAAGAGGGAGGGTGCCAGGGGACACTACGAGGACACAAAGCCGTGCCTCGCACCGTCCCGTGAGAGACACCGGCTGCGTCAAAGTCAAGAAAGGAATCCCAGCTGGGAAGACAGGGATTCTTCCCAAAACAATTTTGTTAGCAGCTAATTGAACTCTTCCTGATAATGGGTTGTGTGTGTGACGTGGAAAAGTTAACCATATACTTTGGGTGGAAAAAACCTCAGATCCAGCCTCACTTCTTCTGCAGCTGCTTGGCTTTTAATATATGCCGATTAGTGTACATTTAAAGTGACAATAAAGTTATTCCTATTCTATTCTATTCTATTCTATTCTATTCTATTCTATTCTATTCTATTCTATTCTATTCTAACCCATAATTCTATTCTATTCTATTCTATTCTGAATTCTCTTCTCTTCAATTCTCTTCTCTTCTGAATTCTCTTCTCTTCTCTTCTGAATTCTCTTCTATTCTCCACTGAATTCTCCTCTCCTCTCCTCTGCTCGTCTATTCTGTTCTGTTCTGTCCTGTTCTATTCCATTCCATTCCATTCCATTCTATTCTATTTTCTATTCTATTCTGAATTCTCTTCTCTTCAATTCTTTTCTGAATTCTCTTCTCTTCTGAATTCTCTTCTCTTCTATCCTATTCTATTCCATTCATTTCTATTCTGTTCTGTTCCGTTCCGTTCCGTTCCATTCCATTCCATTCATTTCTTATTCTATTCTATTCTATTCTATTCTATTCTATTCTATTCTATTCTATTCTATTCTATTCTATTCTATTCCCTTCCCTTCCCTTCCCTTCCCTTCCCTTCCCTTCGATTCGATTCGATTCGATTCTATGCCATTCTATGCCATTCTATTGGCTTTTGTAAAGTATACCTTTGGCTGACCACAGGCCTAAGAGACTGCCTTTTCTGACTGCCCAGGGAGGGGCAGCTGTCACAGGAGGAAGGAATGGAACCAATTCCTTTAACAGTTTGAATCCATATGGGCAACAGGATGGAATGGATCCTTGTTCTCTTTGTTTCAACCCCTTGCTTGGTGGGTGGACATACGGCAAGCGTGAAGCTGTCTGTGAATGGCAGCCCTGGGG
>JAKSXO010000035.1:497500-547500 GCA_024509115.1 Crotalus helleri | reverse complement strand
TGTGTGTTTGTGTAGGACTGCAGTTTTGGTGCAACGTCCCTCAGCCTAGTCTGCTGGACTCCTAACCCCCTAACCGCTGACCGTGGATGATGGGAGTTGCAGACGCAGCTAGTTGCAGGGGTAGGCAACCTCGGCTCTTTTATGACTCGTGGACTTCAACTCCCAGAATCCCTGAGCCAGCCTGGCAACTGATTCGTATTTATGATGGTTGCAGCGTCCTGGCAAACTTCCGAAAAGCAAAGTCAATGGGGAAACCAGATTCACTTAACAACCGGGTTACCCACTTTACAACTGCAGTGATTCACTTAGCAACCGAGGCAAGAAAGGTCGTAAAACGGGGCAAAATTCACTTAACAACTGTCTTGGGCTCAGCTGGGATCATAACACACGCGGTAAGGTTGCCTTGGAAATAGATGGACGCCCCCTGGTGGCTCCTTGTGCATTTGCAACTTCATTAAAAATTACAGTGTTTGTTTACTTCAGGAGTCGGCAACCTTGGCTCTTTTATGACTCGTGGACTTCAACTCCCAGAATTCCTGAGCCAGCCATGCTGAGGGGAAAGGGAGAGGTTTCCAAGCTCAGCCAGGCTGGCCCAGGAATTCTGGGAGTTGAAGTCCACGAGTCATGAGGGGGCCATAGTTCCCCCATGCGGCTCAGGAATTCTGGGAGTTGAAGTCCATGAGTCATGAGGGGGCCATAGTTCCCCCATGCTGGCTCAGGAATTCTGGGAGTTGAAGTCCACGAGTCATGAGGGGGCCATAGTTCCCCCATCTTGGCTCAGGAATTCTGGGAGTTGTAGTCCACGAGTCATAAAAGAGCCAAAGTTGCCTATCCCGGTTTACTTGATTGATTTCACTGTCCCTCTATGGGTCTTCGACATAAATAACCAGCTGCCTTGCATGCCCCCCCCCTTCCCAGGCTGGCACTACAGGATGCTGCAAAAGCGGGCAGGATTCAAGGTGATTTCTAGACTCTGGAAAGAGTGCAGAGAAGAGCAGGACAAGAAGCAACAGGTGGAAACTAACCAAGAAGCAACCTAGAACTAAGGAGAAACTTCCTGACAGTTAGAACGATTAACCAGTGGAACCACCTGCCTCCAGAAGCGGTGAATGCTCCAACACTGGAAGTTTTTAAGAAGAGACTGGACAGCCATTTGTCTGAAATGGTGTAGGGTTTCCTGCCTGAGCAGGGGGTTGGACTAGATGACCTCCAAGGTCCCTTCCAACTCTGTTATCCCGTTACTGTGTAATTCAGTTCTTTGGCATGGATGGTTGGGTCCCTGAACTGAATTTTACCTGGTTTTGCACACTAACCGGCAGTGTGCATTGGGATAATTCTGCCCCTAGGATGACAGCGAGAAGGTCAAGAGCCCCTCAGCCAACAAAGCCCCCCCACCACTCTTGGCAAGCGCGTTTGCTGTGCCTGCCAAGGCTGGTCCTTTCATTGAAAAGGGCACCTGCATAATTGCCGGAAGCTGTTTCCAAAAGGCAGAACAAGGGCGGACAGATGGTGGGTGAGGAGATCTGCAGCCCTGCTTGCGGCTGGCCACAGACCAACAGGGGCTGGGAGTGGAGTTGGGGGAGACAGATACCCAGCAGAGAAAGAAGGCAGACCCTCTCCTTGCCCTGATGATGTTCCCTAGCTGGGTCATGAAACGTCTTCAAGGAAACCACCAAATTCAGAGTGCGCCAAGGACCCCACCGTCCTTCTCCTCCTCCTCCTCCTCCTCCTCCTCCTCCTCCTCCTCCTCCTCCTCCTCCTCCTCCTCCTCCTCCTCCTCCTCCTCTCCCTTCTGATGATGTTTCCTAGTTGGGTCATGAAACAACTGCAAAGAAACCACCAAGCTCAGAGTGCACCAAGAACCTCACAGTCCTCGTCCTCCTCCTTCTCCTCCTCCTCTTCTTCTTCTCCTCTTCCTCCTCCTCCTCCTCCTCCTCTTCCTCCTCCTAACACTGATGATGTTCCCTAGTTGGGTCATGAAACATCTGCAAGGAAACCACCAAATTCAGAGTGCGCCAAGGACCCCACAGTCCTCCTCCTCCTCTTCCTCCTCCTTCTGCTCTTCCTCCTCCTCCTCCTCCTCCTCCTCCTCCTCCTCCTCCTCTCCCTTCTGATGATGTTTCCTAGTTGGGTCATGAAACATCTGCAAGGAAACCACCAAGCTCAGAGTGCACCAAGGACCCCACAGTCCTCCTCCTCCACGCTGGCCTCTCCATCCGGTTTTGGGGTAGAGTTTCACCAAAGGCTGGGCAAGCACCCTCAGTGGAGAGGCCACTGAGCTGCAGAACGACAAATCGTGCATGCTCCAGTTTTAAGGCTAATTTTAGAAACGTTTTACTGAAGGCAGGCGGTGCAGAACTGGAGGGCTGCGGCTCCATTGCAGAGGGTGGGTTTTCACGCAGGAGGACACAGGTTCAACGGGGGTCATTCCTTCTGCGTGCAAAACAGCTGAGATGGCAACCAGAGCAGGACAGAACAGAATCACAGAGTTGGAAGGGACCTTGGAGGTCTTCTAGTCCAGCCCCCTGCTCAAGCAGGAGAACCTATACCATTTCAGACAAATGGCTGTCCAGTCTCTTCTTAAAAACCTCCAGTGATGGAGCACCCACAACTTCTGGAGGGAAGAAGTTCCACTGGTTAATTGTCCTCCCTGTCAGGAAGTTTCTCCTTCTTTCTAGGTTGCTTCTCTCCTTCATTCCTTTCGATCTGTTGCTTCTTGTCCTGCCTTCAGGTGCCTTGGAGAATAGGTGGGCCTCCCCCTTCTCTGTGGTAGCCCCTTAGATATTAGACCAAGGGTCAGTTGGAAAAGGATACCTCTGGATGTGACACCTCCCTCTGGCCTGTGACAAGGGGCTGTGTGTCTTCATTCTTGGGGGGAAGGGCTGTGAACATGACTCTTGGGCCAGAGAACAGGAGGTGTCTTCAGCTCCTTGGTCTTTCTGCTCCAATCTTTGGGGTTCCCCATCGTTTGCCACGGTGGCAGACAAGGGCTTAGTCCAGGGGTGAGGAACCTTGGCTCTTTTATGACTCGTGGACTTCAACTCCCAGAATTCCTGAGCCAGCATGGGGGAACTACGGCCCCTTCATGACTCGTGGACTTCAATTCCCAGAATTCCTGAGCCAGCATGGGGGAACTATGGCCCCCTCGTGACTGGTGGACTTCAACTCCCAGAATTCCTGAGCCAGCATGGGGGAACTATGGCCCCCTCATGGCTCATGGACTTCAACTCCCAGAATTCCTCAGCCAGCATGGGGGAACTATGACTCCTGAATGACTTGCAGACTTCAACTCCCAGAATTCCTGAGCCAGCAAGGGGGAACTATGGCCCCCTCATGACTGGTGGACTTCAACTCCCAGAATTCCTGAGCCAGCATGGGGGAACTATGGCCCCTTCATGACTCGTAGACTTCAACTCCCAGAATTCCTGAGCCAGCATGGCTCAGCTTGGAAACCGCTCCCTTTCCCCTCATCATGACTGGCTCAGGAATTCTGGGAGTTGAAGTCCACCAGTCCTAAAAGAGCCCAGGTTGCTTACCTCTGGCTTAGTCACTCCTCCGAAAGGCTGACTCGAAAGAGAAAAGACTTCCTGATTGTGTTCCTCTACCGTCTCAGTCCCATCTCTTTATCCTGCCATTGGCAATTCTCCGAGGGGATAGCAAGAGGTTTTTTTTCGGAGAAGTTGGAGACCTGAAATAAAAGCTGCCTAGCTCAGCTTTTTCCTTCTTAACTTTTAATATTTTGCTGCCCCCCCTTTTTTTTGAACAGCTGGTCCTTTTTTTCCTGAGCACCTGTGAAAAACATCCTTCTTCTCAGGGGTCTCCAACCTTGCGTACTTTAAGACTTGTGGACTTCAACTCCCAGAGTGAAGGAGGAATTTCCTGACACAGTGAGAACAATTAATCAGTGGAACAGAAGTTGCCTCCAGAAGTTGCGGGTGATCCACCACTGGAGGTTTTTAAGAAGAGACTGGACAGCCATTTGTCTGGAATGGTCTAGGGTCTCCTGCTTGCGCAGGGGGCTGGACTAGAAGACCTCCGAGGTCCCTTCCAACTGGGTTATTCTGTTACTCCCTCTTTCTAAAAGAATAACAGAATTGGAAAGGACCTTGGAGGTCTTCTAGTCCAACCCCCATTGGGTCAGTCTAAGCTGCAGAGCTGGGGATAGTAAAGGAGGTTATGGAAAAATCATGGCAAGTCCCAAGGGACACCAGATCTTGGGCATGGTTCACCACTTCACCTGTCTTCCTTCTTCTCACCCCAGCCTTCCCACCAGCTCCGGTTTGATTGCGGCCTTGTTCTGCCATCTTAGGCTTCCTTCCAGAAGTCACTTTTTATGATTTTATGGCCCTTTTGGCCAGGGTTGTTAAGCGAATCAACTGTGGCCATTAAGTGAATCACTTGGTCATTTTTTTCCCAGTGGCAGGGGTTGGACTAAATGACCTCATGATATATTTGGGGAGCCTCTGAATGGTTGCTGGAATTGGGTACGTCCAGTTTAACGAAGAGAAGGACGAAGGGGGACAGGATAGCCGTGTTCCAGTACCTCAGGGGCTGCCCCAAAGAAGAGGGAGTCAAGCTATTCTCCAAAGCGCCTGAAGGCAGGACGAGAAGCAACAGGTGGAAACTCATCAAGGAGAGAAGCAACCTGGAACTAAGGAGAAACTTCCTGACAGTGAGGACAATTAACCAGTGGAACTACCTGCCTCCAGAAGCAGTGAATGCTCCGGCACTGGAAGTTTTTAAGAAGAGACTGGACAGCCACTTGTCTGAAATGGCATAGGGTCTCCTGCCTGAGCAGGGGGTTGGACTAGATGACCTCCAGGGTCCCTTCCATCTCTGTGATTCTGCATCTTCTGTATAACGGCTGAGAGTAACAGCCGTTTTTTTTTTTTGAAAAACCACAAAAAAAATATGCCCTGGTAGAATTGGATCAACTCGAGCGCCGTGGCTGGCATGATTCATGGGGGCTCCTTCTGGAGGCCATGTGCCCAGTCTCATCTTTCCCAGTTTGGGCATCTGCCTGAAGGGCACACTTTTCCTTTGATATGATTTCCAGCATTTATTATGACAAAAAACAGGAGCCCTGGGAAAGGGTTTTTTTTTCCAGACTAAGGAAACTGCAATGTGTCACAATGTTCGGGGGGGGGGGTTCGTGGTTGTGGATTGTTTAAACTGGGAAGTGAAAGTTTTTTCCCCCTTTATGTCTCATCTCCATCAGAACAACAGAGTTGGAAGGGACCTTGGAGGTCATCTAGTCCAACCCCCTGCTCAATCAGGAGACCCTATACCATTTCAGACAAATGGCTGTCCAGTCTCTTCTTAAAAACTTCCAGTGTTGGAGCATTCACCGCTTCTGGAGGCAGGTAGTTCCACTGGTTAATTGTCCTCCCTGTCAGGAAGGTTCTCCTTAATTCCAGGTTGCTTCTCTCTTTGGTCAGTTTCCATCTGTTGTTTCTTGTCCTGCCTTCAGGGGCTTTGGAGAATAGCTTGGCTCCCTCTTCTTTGGGGCAGCCCCTGAGAGATTGGAAGGCTGCTGTCATGTCACCCCCTGGTCCTTTTCATTAAACTAGACACACCCAGTTCCTGTAACTGTTCTTCATAGGCTCCCTGGTCATCTTTGCTGCTCTTCCAGAGCCACAAAGCCTTCCAGAGTCTCAACATCTTTTTTGTATTGTGGTGATTCATGGCAGACTGAGGAGGATCATTGTCTCCCTGGAGTTGCCCCCAGCACCGTCACCCTTGGACCCTCAGGGCGAGAAAGCGGGGAAGGATGGAGCTGTAAGGACTTTGTGAAAGTCTTGCATAGAGAGAAATGAGGCAAGAAAGAATAGGATAGGATGGGATGGGACGGGACGGAACGGAACGGAATAGAAAATAGAAAATAATAGAAAATAGAATAGAACAGAACATAGAACAGGACTGAACTGAACAGAATGGAATGGAATGGAATAGAATAGAAAATATGGAATAGAATAGAATAGAATAGAATAGAATAAGGAATAGAATGGAATGGAATGGAATAGAATAGAATAGAATAGAATAGAATAGAATAGAATAGAATAGAATAGAATAGAGCTGGAAGGGACCTTGGAGGTCTTCTAGTCCAGCCCCCTGCTCAAGCAGCAGAACCTACCATCTCAGACATGTGACTGTCTAGCCTCTTAAAAACCTTCATTGATGGAGCACCCATAACTTCTGGTGGCAAGCTGTTCCACTGGTTAATTGTCCTCACTGTCAGGAAGTTTCTCCTTAATCCCAGGTTGCTTCTCTCTTTGGTCAGTTTCCAACCCCTGTTTCTTGTCCCGCCCGCTCTCTAGAACTGGAGGAGGGGGGAGGAATGAAGAGGCAGGCGTGCTTAGAGTCCTCGTGGGGGAGATGCAGCAATGCAGACCTGACTGCCCCCCTCCAACCCCCCCCCCCAAAAAATCCACTCCCTGAAGCCCTCATCCGCCTGTTTCCGAGAGAGTGCAGTCAGTCCGGTGAGATTCCTGTAAGTAGGTTAGCAGCAATGAAGGAGGAATTCTGATCAGCTCAGGGTGTCGTTCCGGTTCCTTGCGCCTGACCTAACTGGAATTCAAATCCATCCCGGAAAAACTATTTAAGTGCTCAGACCTCCTGGTGCTTCTTATGGCAAGATGGGGCTGGGGGGGGGAGGGAGGGAGGGAGGGAGGGGAAGGGAAGCCACTGGTTCCAGGGCAGCTAAATTTGGCTGCAGGAACAGGACCCACTAAAGCAGATCTGGGGGGGGGGCTGTAGGCAGAAGTAGGTTTCCCAGCTGGGGAGGGGGTGGCTGCTGCATGTCTGGACAGACAGATCTCTTTCTCATTCTGTCACTCTGCCTCTCTCCTCCTCCCCTCTCTCTTTAGCTTTTTTTCTCCCTTTCCCTCTTTCCCGCTGGCTTCTTGGCCCACAGCTGCACTTGGCTGAGCTGTCCTGAACCGGCAGCTCTTTTGCAGAGCCTCAGCTGGCCCAGCAGCCACTTTTCAGGGCCCTCCCTCAGTCTGCTTTCATTTCCTCACTTTTTGCTTCCAGGACCATTTTTTTTCCATCCTGCTTTTCTCTGTGCGCGACAGGAGGAGGGAGGGAGGGCTTCACAGCAGGACCCCTGCCCAGAAGGCCATTAAGACGATGGGTGAGAGGGAAGCCTCTGGGCTGGCGGAGGGAGGTGCTGGTGGGAAGGCTGGAGAGGCTGGCACTCTTTCACAACTGCTTCCTAGGGTCCTCTGGGAGCTTGAGCCAGTGGCCTAAGGTGCTAGTCCTCATTATCCCACCAAATTAGGCTCATGGATGCAGGCAAGTGGGAAGGAAGGAAGGAAGGAAGGAAGGAAGGAAGGAAGGAAGGAAGGAAGGAAAAAGATGGATAGAAAGCAGGTGGGAGGGAAGGAGGGAGAGAAGGAAGGAAGGAAAAGATGGATAGAAAGCAGGTGGGAGGGAAGGAGGGAGAGGAAAGAAGGAAGGAAGGAAGGAAGGAAGGAAGGAAGGAAGGAAGGAAGGAAGGAAGGAAGGAAGGAAGGAAGGGAAAAGATGGATAGAAAAGGTGGGAGGGAAGGAGGGAGAGAAGGAAGGAAGGAAGGAAGGAAGGAAGGAAGGGAAAAGATGGATAGAAAGCAGGTGGGAGGGAAGGAGGGAGAGAAGGAAGGAAGGAAGGAAGGAAGGAAGGAAAAGATGGATAGAAAGCAGGTGGGAGGGAAGGAGGGAGAGGAAAGAAGGAAGGAAGGAAAAGATGGATAGAAAGCAGGTGGGAGGGAAGGAGGGAGAGGAAAGAAGGAAGGAAGGAAGGAAAAGATGGATAGAAAGCAGGTGGGAGGGAAGGAGGGAGAGAAGGAAGGAAGGAAGGAAGGGATGGATAGAAAGCAGGTGGGAGGGAAGGAGGGATAGAAGGAAGGAAGGGAGGAAGGAAGGAAGGAAGGAAGGAAGATGAATAAAAGGCAGGAGGGAGGGAGGGAGGGAGGATGGAAGGATCTTGCATTCACCTGCAAGGCTGCTCCATGGAAACTGGGAAACCACTTAAATTGCCCTGCTTTGGGGTGGGGGAGGGGGTGTTTGCCTAAAGGCCCACAAATGGCGAAAAGCTGGTGTGCGTGCGTGTGTGTTTGTGTGTGTGTGTGTGTGTATGTGTGTGATGGGAAGGCATCCCCGCCCACACACCAGAGCTGAGCTTCCCCAAGCCTCTTGGACCGCCCGAAGTGTTCTCCTCCTGCAAGCTGTGAGGGTGAGAAAGGATGCAGCCGCCGCTTCAGCACTGATTAGAGAAGCCGCTTCTGAAAGGGGACATTTCGGGGTGTGGTGATGGGGGGGACGTTTGATGCAAGGGTTGATTGTGTTGAAGGAAAAGTCTTCATCCTGGTTCAGTCCAAGCCGGGAATAAACAACACGATGACTGCTTTAGAAAGAAGGTTGCAGTTTATTGAGGAGAAGAGCCAGACAGAAAAATGGCTCTGGAAGAAAAAAGAGGGAGAGCACATGTAGGGAGTGGGTTTTTATACCCCCTGGAGCCTTTTGTTTGGAGTTTTTTCCTGTTCCTGTTTGAGGCTTTGTATTTCCTGTGTTCCTTTGGCATCTGTGGGTTAACCCTATTATGTCCTGTCTTAGAGTTTGGGTGGGGTATGTAGATTTTAAAGGTCTTTGTCCTCTTAATCTTCTAGCTTCAACCTTCCTGAATGGTTTACATCTGCATTTCTACAGAGCTGGTTTCTGCTCAGGGGAGGGAGACCTGGGGCTATCAAGAAAAAACTGGGCATGCTTTTCTGCCATTTTAATATTTCCTTCCCTGGGGGGCTGACTTCCCACAGTTGGTTTGGGACTGCGAAGCCACCCTCCTCCTCCTCTTCCTCCTCCTCCTCCCCCTCCTCCTCCTCCTCCTCCTCCTGGGTTACTCCAGCCTCTCCTCTTGCCTTGCAATCCACCTTCTTCCTCTCAAGAGCCTCCCTTCTGGCTACGGAAGGTTAACCTGGGAATCCTCACCCCACTTTTTCACCCAGATGACTTTCCTAAACCTCTTTCTCTCCTCCTTCTGCCCGGAGGAATTTGGGGAAATTCCCCACTGTGGTTGTTGGGGAGGCAACCCCAGCCTCAATTAGCCTAACAAAAGGACGGCTGGGGGGGGGCGGACATGGTAGCAGTCTGCCAATATTTCAGGGGCTGTCACAAAGAGGAGGGGGGTCAACCTATTGCACAGAAGGCAGGAGAAGAAGCAACGGATGGAAACCCATCAAGGAAAGAAGCAACCCAGAAATAAGGACAAATCTCCTGACAGTGAGGACAATTAATCAGTGAAACTCCTTGCCTCCAGAAGTTGTGGGTGATCCAACACTGGAGGTTTCCAAGAAGAGACTGGACAGCCACTTGTCTGGGATGGTATGGGGCAGGGGTAGGCAACCTTGGCTCTTTTATGACTGGTGGACGTCAACTCCCAGAATTCCTGAGCCAGCATGGGGGAACTATGGCCGCCTCATGACTGGTGGACTTCAACTCCCAGAATTCCTGAGCCAGCATGGGGGAACTATGGCCCCCTCATGACTCGTGGACTTCAACTCCCAGAATTCCTGAGCCAGCATGGGGGAACTATGGCCCCCTCATGATTGGTGGACTTCAATTCCCAGAATTCCTGAGCCAGCATGGGGGAACTATGGCCCCTTCATGGCCTGTGGACTTCAACTCCCAGAATTCCTGAGCCAGCATGGGGGAACTATGGCTCCCTCATGACTCGTGGACTTTAACTCCCAAAATTCCTGAGCCAGCATGGGGGAACTATGGCCCCCTCATGATTGGTGGACTTCAACTCCCAGAATTCCTGAGCCATCATGGGGGAACTATGGCCCCCTAATGACTCGTGGACTTCAACTCCCAGAATTCCTGAGCCAGCATGGCTCAGCATGGAAACCTCTCTCTTTCCCCTCAGCATGGCTGGCTCAGGAATTCTGGGAGTTGAAGTCCACGAGTCACAAAAGAGTCAAGGTTGCCTACCCCTGGTGTAGGGTCTCCTGCTTGGGCAGGGGCTGGACTAAGAAGACCTGAGAAACAGGTTGGACTAGAGGACCTCCATGGTCCCTTCCAACTCTGTTATTCTGTTATTCTGACACGGTCTCCTCCCCCCTCCCCGGCCTGCAGATCCAGAGCAGCTGGAGGAAGAGGGGGGGGGAGCCCAGCTGCGGAGGACCAGCTTCCCGTTGGCAGAGGCAGCCCTGCCTGTTCTTGGCTTCCTGCTAGCAATCAATTCTCCAAAGGCCGGTCCTGCATCGCCAGGGCTGCCTCGGTGATTGAATGATCTACAAGCCTTTGCAAATATTGAATAAGGTTAAGCGGCAAATTAATATTTAAAGAGGCTGCAGCTTGCTTTTTCTCTAGGAAAGGCAACATTTTCCAGGCCGAGACCCGAGCTGAGCGAAAGGAAAGGATGCCGAGAAGAACGGGCCGGGCTGAAATCTTTCTCTGGGGGGTTGGAGAGCTTTGGCTCGGCTGAAAAGCTGGCGGGCAGCCCTGCCTACACAGGGAAAGACCCATCTGGGTAGTTACACGCACTGTTTTACATGTTTACACCACTGGCCGGCCGGCCTCTCTCCCTCTGCCATCTGAATGATCCCCCTGTCTGAAAGGGGGATCAAAAAGAGGGAGGGAAAAGGAGAGAGAGAGAGAGAGAGAGAGAGAGAGAGAGAGAGAGAGAGAGAGAGAGAGAGAGAGAAGGCAAGCCCAGAGGCAGAATCCATCTTAGTTGGTTCCTTGATCATTTTCTTACAGACGTTTCTTGACCCAACTAGGGAACCTCATCAGTACTAGAAGGGAAAGGGGGTTGTGGAGAGGAGGAGGAGGAGGAGGAGGAGGAGGAGGAGGAGGAGGAGGAAGAAGACTGTGGGGTCCTGGGTGCTCTCTGAGCTTGCTTTTTATCTTGCAGATGTTTCATGACCCAACTAGGGAAAGTCATCAAGGCTAAAAGGGAGGGGGATTGCAGAGAGGAGGAGGGGGACGGGGAGGAGGAGGAAGAGGAGGAAGAGAACTGTGGGGTCCTTGGTGCTCTCTGAAATTGGTGGTTTTCTTGCAGACGTTTCCTGACCCAACTAGGGAACATCTTCAGTGCTAGAAGGGAGGGGGTTTGTGGAGAGGAGGAGGAGGAGGAGGAGGAGGAGGATTGTGAGCTCCTTGATGCTTTCTGGAAGGGAGGATTTTTGGGAGGCCAGAATTGTCTAGTCCTGGGGGGGGGGGAGGATCTCAGGAGCCAACAACCACGTGCAGAATTCAAGCTAACTACTTTATTGTGTTCTGCCTCTAATACAGGAATCTCCCAGTCTGCCCACTTATTCCTGGGAACCATCAAGAAGAGGTCGGGGGGTGAGCCCTTTTGCGCTCATGCGGCGGCCTCAGGCTAGCTTATCCCAGTGTCTGGAGGCTCTGAGGGACAGCAGGGAGCCACAGGCTCCTCTCTGACCCTCGGGGACGGAGGGGCTGCTCCGTTGGAGGGCCCCCCCTGGACTCGTGGCTCCTTTTTCCCATGGCAGAGGCCCCAGTGCTAAGGCAGGATAATTTCGTGTGCCAATTTCACCGGTTCCCGGGGCAAATCAGCCAAGGATAAATAAGCTTCCCTTCTCCAGTCCAGCCCTTGCCCTTGAACGTAGCTGCTACTGGCCCCGATTTCTACCGACAATTTTATTCTGTTTTCACTCTTTCACTCTCTGCGGCCTGAAGCCTCTCCATTGGCAGGAAGGCAGGCGGGTCGAGCGAGTAATTGCAGTGACAGGAATAAGAAGGAGATAAATGCTCAGGAAGTTAAAGTATATCTTCCGTGTGTAGTGTGTGTAGTGTGTGTGTGTGTGTGTGTGTGTGTGTGTGTGTCTGTGTGTGTGCAGGAAAATCCCAATGGCCCAGGTATTTTCACTCAAAGGCTGGCAAGGGGGGGTGGGCGAAAAGTGGCCTAGACTTCTGGCTTTTCCTCGCCCGTTTTCTGCCCCGTGAATTCTGCCCATTTTGCGCCGTGGCATCAAAGGGCTCCTGCTTCTTTGTTGACCGAGCATGAGATGAATGAAACCACTCTCGTATGCAGACTGCACAAGCTGTGCGGTTGTGCAGCGTGGGGGCAGCAGGACGCGCGCACACACACACACACACACAAACGCAAATGGTTTGCTCCAAAAGCAAGGCTTCCTGCCTGAGCAGGGGGTTGGACTAGATGACCTCCAAGGTCCCTTCCAACTGTATTATTTTATTTTATTTTTATTTTTTTATTTTTATATTATTATTATTATTTTGGATCATTGCACAGTCAGCCAGATGTTCAGACTGGATTTGGCATTTTGTCTACCTATCCAGTCCTTACCCAGGACCTGGGATAGGCAGATGTGGATGTTTGATGGTATTACAGATATCGTCGGAGGATGGAAGCAGTTCCTAATAAGGCCGCCTTTTGCAATTGACTAATAGCAAATTTGTCAATGCCAATTGTGTTCAAGTGGTGCTCCAGTTGTTTTGGGATTGCACCCAAGGCGCCTATGACTATTGGTACTACCCTTGCTTGCTTTTGCCACAGTCTTTCTATTTCTATTTGTAGGTGTTTGTATTTTGTTATCTTCTCCAGTTCTTTCTCTTCTATTCTGCTATCTCCAGGCACTGCCACGTCCACTATCCAGCCTTTTTTGTCTTTCTTATCGACAATGGTTAAGTCTGGGGTGTTATGTTGCAGGTGCTTGTCTGTTTGAATTCTGAAGTCCCAGAGCAGTTTAATTTTATCATTTTCTATGACTTTCTCTATTTTATGATCCCACCAGTTTTTGCTTACAGGCAAATGATATTTTTCGCAGATCTTCCAATGCACCATTGTTGCTACTTGGCCATGCCGCTACTTGTAGTTAGTCTGCGCAATCTTTCTTTGTAGAGCATCTGAAAAACTCCTATGAATGTTGGTTTCCAACATTCCTCGTTCATTCTTTTGTTTTTCCCTCCCCCCAAAAAACCAAGAAAATACAACAAAATTAAAATTCCGTGCTTAAAGATAGTTTAGTTTCCAAGGTTAGTTTAAAAAACAAACAAACAGAAGAGATAATAGACTACAGAGGACTGTCTATGAATTCATATACGACTTTCAGTTAATTGGAAAGCTCAGTTTTCTAAAATGAAATTCAAGGCTGCCACATTGCTTTGACAACCACACACACAGCCACACACACACACACACACACAGAGTGAGAGAGCGACAGAGTGAGAGAGAGAGAAAGAAAAAGAATAGAGAGAAAAGAGAGAGAGAGAAAAAAGAAAGAGACAGAAAAAAGACAGAAAGAAAGAGAGAGAGAAAGAAAGAAATAAGAGGGAAAGAGAGAAAGAGAAAGAAAGAGAAAAGAAAGACAGAAAAAAGGGAAAGAGAAAGTGATAGAGAAATAAAAGAGAGAGAGAGAAAAAGAAAGAAAGAGAGAGAAAGAGAGAGAGAAAAAGAGAGAGAAATAAAAGAGACAGAGAGTCTTCTCTTTGCAGGATTTTTCAGATCTGTTTCCTGTTATGTTAATTTTGTCAGGCAGAGAGATGTTTAAATACAAAAAAAAAAAGCTAATAATGAACATGGCATTTTATTCTTTCGGCGGTTTTCTAATCACAAATCTAATCTATTTCTTGTGGAACATCGTTTTATAAGCCGTAGAAAATACGGACAATAAACCAATTGGAGGATTCATTATGAAGGATTGTTGACTCTCTTTAGCAAACTGAATGCTTAATTGGAAGGATGGTAATGTGTATCAATTTGCCTTATAACATCGACAAAACCCAACTAGAGAAGGTGGTAATTTATATTGCGTAATTTTAGCAGAGTTTAGTGCCAGGAATAGAATATTTTTTGGGGCCAGTTCATGAAGACTGGCTGAATTACACTTTTAAAAAATTATGTGCTGAAAAGAACTTGAGTGATTCCTGTACAGGCAGTCTTTTACATACAACCGTGTTTGAGCCCAAATTTTCTGTTGTTAAATGAAACACTTGTTAAGTGAGTTTTGCCCCATTTTACGACCTTTCTCGCCACGGTTCTCAAGTCAATCCCTGCCGTTATTAAGTCAGCTACTCTGTCATTAAATGAATCTGGCTCCCACCCATTGACTTTACTAGCCAGAAGATCACAAAACAACGGTTAGAAACTGACCCAAGAGAGAAGCAACCTGGGATTAAGGAGAAACTTCCTGACAATGAAAACAATTAACCAGTGGAACAGCTTGCCACTAGAAATCGTGGGTGCTCCATCCCTGGAGGTTTTTAAGAAGAGGCTGGACAGTCACTTGTCTGAGACTGTATAGGTTCTCCTGCTTGAGCAGGAGGCTGGACTGGAAGACCTCCAAGGTCCCTTCCAGCTTCTATTCTATTCTATTCTATTCTATTCTATTCTATTCTATTCTATTCTATTCTATTCTATTCTATTCTAATTCTATTCTATTCTATTCTGCTCTAATTCTGTTCTATTCTATTCTATTCTATTCTGCTCTAATTCTATTCTACTCTAATTCTGTTCTATTCTATTCTATTCTATTCTAATTCTATTCTATTCTATTCTATTCTATTCTACTCTACTTTACCCTATTCTAAATCTTATTCTATTCTATTCTGTAATTCTATTCTACTCTACTCTATTCTACTCTAAATCTTATTCTATTCTACTCTGTAATTCTATTCTATTCTACTCTACTCTACTCTACTCTACTCTACTCCTATTCTATTCTATTCTATTCTATTCTATTCTAATTCTATTCTATTCTATTCTATTCTATTCTACTCTACTTTACTCTATTCTAAATCTTATTCTATTCTATTCTGTAATTCTATTCTACTCTACTCTACTCTATTCTACTCTAAATCTTATTCTATTCTACTCTGTAATTCTATTCTACTCTACTCTACTCTACTCTACTCTACTCTACTCCTATTCTATTCTATTCTATTCTATTCTATTCTATTCTATTCTATTCTATTCTATTCTATTCTATTCTATTCTATTCTAAATCTTATTCTATTCTATTCTATTCTGTAATTCTATTCTACTCTACTCTACTCTATTAGGGGATCATGTGATCCTGGGGACACTGCAACCGTCATAAGTTACATGTCAGTTGCCAAGCATCGGAATTTCGGTCACGTGACCGTGGGGAAGCTGCAATGGTCGTAAGTGTGAGAAGCTGTAAGCGGTTGTAAGTCACTTTTTTCAGCGCCGTTGTAACTTTGAACAGTCACTAAACAAACTGTTGTAAATTGAGGACTTGCTGTTGTCTGTTCAGATCTTGAATCGTCTTCCCATTTTTTTTTAAAAAAAAACAACAACCTCAAAACAACATGTTGGGCTTAGTGTAAACGTTTTAATAAAGATATTTCCTTGATTCTGAATGCTGGAACTTCTCGCCATTTATCCTAATGGTTCCTGATGGTTTGAGCTGATTGAGCCCGAATCATCGTGGGAAAAATACGACTGAATTTACCTGAAGCCGAGCTGAATTTGCGGCTGATCCTTTGGCAAAAGGCATTAAAAAAGCAGGTTTCCATTCGTGATTAACGCCTCTGATTCTATAAAATCCTCTTTTTCCCCCACTTCTGGCATGAAACAATACGATGCTTAAAAGGAGGGAGGCCGAAGAACGGGAAAAGAGGAGGGAGAACAGCAGGACAAAATTGTTTCTCTGTTTTCCAAACTTTTAAACTCAGCTGCAAAGATCGATCCGAGGCAGACTAGCCAATAACCAATTTTTTTTTTTAATGTCAGAGAAAAATGACACTGCGTGGACCGACGGGGAATCGGGTGTTAAATTGAATTTGTACCTATTGATCGTGAATCGAATTCTAATGGATGGGAAACAGTTTGTCCTAGCGGGAAAGAATCAAATTCATATTTGAAATGTGGTACCCTCGAAACTCCAACTTGCTCGGGCTTATATTGTGCTTTTTTCTAGTCCAAATTGGGGAGGGGGCTTCTGGGTTTTGAAATTGTGTATACCCCAATAGGGAAAGGGGAGGGGTTAAAAATGGTGATGGCTACAGCCAGCAAGTGAAGCTCTAACCCAGTGATGGCGAACCTTTTAGAGACCGAGTGCCCAAACTGCAACCCAAAACCCACTTATTTATCGTCGGGTGCCAGGGTGGGCGTGGCTGTGGTGGTCCTGGCAGACTGGGTGGGTGTGGCCAAGGTGGGCACGGTCACCTCGATGTTGCTCGTGGGCAGGGACTCCTGTGGGGGGCCAGGTAGGGTTGGGGGAGATCCAGGGGGTCTCTGGTGGGTGGGACAGTGGGCAGGAGGCTCGTCCTGCGGGGTGAGGGGAGGCGAGGCAGGGCAGGGGTGCCATTGTCACAGGGCAAGGTGATGCATGCCTGACACCATTTGCCCCCGCACACAGAGGCCAGCGAGCGCATGGGGGCCAACGGTGTCCGTCAGCAGCCACAGCCTGCCAGCCCCTCAACTGGCACACTCTGGGTCTCCGCAGCCCACCACCAGCAGTTCAGAGAAACCACCTCTGAGCTTGACAGCCTGCCGACAGCTGAGGAGGCAATGCAGTGGGTCTTGCCCAGGAAAAGGAGACCATGCAAGGCCAGGAGGGATGAGACGGAGGGGAGGGAAACAAGCCATGCTGGGATGCATCCGACTATGTGGAACCTCAGCGAGTTAGCGGTCGGCTGCTTGAAGAGGGACAGTTGCCATCTCCGGGGCATGGTGCGTGTGCCCACAGAGAGGGCTCTGAGTGCCGCCTCTGGCACGCGTGCCATAAGTTCGCCACCACTGCTCTAACCTTTTATCCCTTGCAAAGCATGTAAACAAAAGCTGGGTTTCCATCGTCTCATTGCAGCCAACTCACGCCACGTATAAGATCGAGGAGTAGACAACGGATGTGGAGGTGGTGAAGTAAAAAAAAAAAAAAATAGAATTTTAGAAGCAAAAGCTGTTGGAGATGCAGGTGTTCTACTATGCCGTGAGGATGTTTAAAAAAATGTGATTTTACGCCAAGGCGGCTGCAGTTATGTTCGGCACCAATTGCCTATTGTTTTCACATTCCTGTTTTTCTTAAAACAGCAAATGCTGCTAATTAATATCGTGTTTTGTTAAGCGTCGAATGGAACGTCCAGGGTAATTCCGCTTTTTTTTTTTTTTTTTTTGCATGTTTGCAGAAAATCCAATGCAGGCAGAAACTCTAGGTGGGGATATTAGAAGCCGACAATTTAATTAGGTAGTTGGATAAAAGGGGGGGGGGAAGAAAATCTGTACAAAGGCTGTGACTAGAAGGTGACCATCAGACAGAAGAGAGAAACTGGGCTCTACTCCCTTGCCTGCCTTGGGGCAGCTGTTCTCAGCAGTGTCATAGAATTGCAGAGCTGGGAAGGGTCCCCCAAAGATCATCTAGTAGTTCAACCCAGAGACAATGCATTTTGTTTCTCCCCTGTGTTCAAGGGTGGTACTTGCCTGTCTGCTCAGAGCACCCATCACCCCTTTTGAGGGAAAAGGGGTTTTGTTGGAGGAGGAGGAGGAGGAGGAGGAGGAGGAGGAGGAGGAGGAAGCTGCAGTTGGGAGTCTGCGGCAAAGGGACTTACAAGGATCAATTGTTTTCTGTGCGTCTGACTCTTGGGCATCTTTGCAAGAAGTAGTAGTTTGGCACGCCTTTATATCTTGTTAAGGGTTTCTCAACCTTGCCATCTTGAAGATGGGTGGACTTCAACACCCAGAATTCCCCAGCCACATGGATGGACTTCAACACCCAGAATTCCCCAGCCACATGGACGGGCTTCAACACCCAGAATTCCCTGACACTCATGCATTCCTTTTCATGCATATTCCCATTGTGGCCTGCTTACTCTCTTGCAATCCCTTCCTCTGCAATCTCTCCCCTCTAGCAGGTAAGAGAACAAAGATGGGCATGGTTGACTGGAGAATTCTGGGAGTTAAGTCCATCCTTCTTCAAGCGACCAAGATGGAGAAACACTATGCTAGAGAAATGTGGGGGGTTTTTTCAGAAAAAAGCGGGGGTTGTGGGCACAAAGGACACACACACAAACCTCTATGCATCCTATTGCCCAAAAACCTGGCATGAATATATCCTCAGCCAAATGCCCCCCCCAGCCCTTCCAGGAAATGGGCCCCCTTTTGCAGGAGAAAGGTCTTCCCTTACTCCCCCTGACACACAACACACCCTCATCCTCACCCCACATATTTAAGGAGGCATCTGTGTTCCTGAGCACTGTGGCCCTTTGCAAGGATAAGCTCAGAGGTTAATTGAGATCGAGGCTCCCCAATTAAAGTTGGCCAGGAGAAAATTGGTTGGTTCCCTTCCCCCCCCTCCAGCTTTTCTCGGCTCTTAATTGTCTTCGGAGTCCTTTGGACCCCCCTGCTGCGCAGCTGGGGGCAAGCGGGCTCCTCAACCCAGGTAATTAACAGCCGCTTCTTCTGAGCAATTGTGGGTGAAGAAGGGAAGGGTTTGTGTGATGGAGACAACCTCATTTGTTGGCTGGGGGGGCTGGGTGGGTGGGGGGCTTGAAGAAGACCCCTCCCCAACCTAGAGACTAGACAGATGGGGCTTTCTGTCTCTTGAAAATATCCCTGCCTTTTCCTAGCGAGAGCTTGTAGCTGAACGAATAAAACACACAGCGGTGTGGGGACTAGGCTACCCAGAATTCCCAGCCGGCAGGGCCCTTAGCCAATGACCCCTCTGTCCAGGAGGGGAATTTTGGGGTGCTCGTCCTTCTTTCATCCCTCTTGAGGCCAGGTCTGCAGCTGGGAGGAAGTGGGAAGGGGTGCCCTCCAGTTTCAAAGACCAGATACGGGTACCCCTGTTAATGGGGGAACCTAGCCCAACCCTATCAACTGGCTGTAATCTCTTTGGGGGGGGGCGTGCACAAGGGAGGGCAGGTCCAAAACGCCAACCCTGCAATCCAAGCCCTGACCTTGTGTGGGTGTATTTCTTTCTGTGCAAGACGGACCCCAAAACACACGCAAGGCACTTTAAAAAAAAGTGTGGATTGCCTGGCTGTGCCCGCCATCTTGCCTGCTTCGACCCTTCCCATGGGGCACCCCAGAAGCCGTTCAGCCCCAGGGGCGGAGGAGAAGTTGGGTCCCGGGGGCTGGAAGGAGGAACGCTTCCCCTGCGGGGGGTGTTTCCGGTCTGGGCCAGCCCCCTCATTGGGAAGGAGGTTCATGGGAGACAGAAGAAAAAGAGACAGACAAGGCCAGGGGTCTTCAAACGTGGCCCTTTTATGACTGGTGGACTTCAACTCCCAGAATTCCTCAGCCCAGGCACGCTGATCGGAGAAGAGCCCACAGCCAGAATGAGGGCCTGGCAAACAGCTCAGGAGGGACCGTCCAGAGTGTCTTAAGCTGCAAAGGCAGAAGCCAAAAAAGTTAATACAATCCTTGATTAGAATAGAATAGAATAGAATAGAATAGAATAGAATAGAATAGAATAGAATAGAATAGAATAGAAGATAGAGTAGAGTAGAGTAGAGTAGAGTAGAGTAGAGTAGAGTAGAGTAGAATAGAATAGAATAGAAAATATGGAATGGAATGGAACAGAACAGAAGAATAGAATAGAATAGAATAGAATAGAATAGAATAGAATAGAATAGAATAGAATAGAATAGAATAGAATAGAATAGAGTGGAGTGGAGTGGAGTGGAGTGGAGTGGAGTGGAGTGGAGTGGAGTGGAGTAGAGTAGAGTAGAGTAGAGTAGAGTAGAGTAGAGTAGAGTAGAATAGAATAGAATAGAATAGAATAGAATAGAATAGAATAGAATAGAATAGAATAGAATAGAATAGAATAGAATAGAATAGAAGATAGCATGGAGTGGAATGGAATGGAATAGAATAGAAGATAGAAGATAGAATAGAAGATAGAATAGAATAGAATAGAATAGAATAGAATAGAATAGAATAGGATAGGATAGGATAGGATAGGATAGGACAGAACAGAACAGAGCAGAGCAGAGCAGAGCAGACTAGACTAGACTAGACTAGACTAGACTAGACTAGAATAGAATAGAGTAGAATAGAATAGAATAGAATAGAATAGAATAGAAGATAGCATGGAGTGGAATGGAATGGAATAGAATAGAATAGAAGATAGAAGATAGAATAGGATAGGATAGGATAGGACAGGACAGAACAGAACAGAACAGAACAGAACAGAACAGAACAGAACAGAACAGAATAGAATAGAATAGAATAGAATAGAATAGAATAGAATAGAATAGAATAGAATAGAATAGAATAGAATAGAATACTTGGAAGGGACCTTGCAGGTCTTCAAGTCCAGCCCTCTGCTCAAGCAAGAGAACTTATACCATCTCAGGTTGTATAAACAGAGGCATAGAATCAAAGCCAGGAGAAGTCTTAGTACTGCTCTATAAAGCCTTAGTAAGGCCACACCTGGAATCCTACATCCAGTTTTGGTCACCACATTACAAAAAAGATGTTGAGGCTTTGGAAAAAGTGCAAAGAGCAACTAAAATAATTAAAGGCCTGGAGACAAAAACATATCAAGAACAGATGTAGGAATTGGGTTTGGCCAGTCTAGAGAAAAGAAGGACGAGAGATGACATGATAGCAGTCTTCCAGTATCTCAGGGGCTGCCCCAAAGAAGAGGGAGTCAAGCTCTTCTCCAAAGCTCCTGAAGGCAGGACAAGAAGCAACGGGTGGAAACTAACCAAGGAAAGAAGCAACCTAGAACTAAGGAGAAACTTCCTGACAGTGAGGACAATTAACCAGTGGAACAACCTGGCTCCAGAAGTTGTGAATGCTCCAACACCGGACGTTTTTATGATGAAATTGGACTACCATTTGTCTGAAATGGTATAGGCTTTCCTGCCTGAGCAGGGGGTTGGACTAGATGACCTCCAAGGTCCCTTCCAACTCTGTGATTCTGTTCTGCTCCTACAGCCCCGGACCCTGAGAGAGCTGCTCCCCATCAGTCAGGGGGTTAAGTGGATTTCCAGCCAGACCTGAGGAATACAGAGAGAGAAATTATCTTGTAAAACCAGCCAGGAGACGGGGACGGCTTCATTAAGCCCCTCGCGCCGTATTTTCCACTGCACCCTGTTAAGATGGATTAAAGGAAAGCGATAACTGTCTGAGATTTCTCCGGCTCCAGGGGACAAAGACATATTAAGGGTATTAGCTTTTCTGTCAAGCTTGATGCTAATTCACTATTGGACTGATCAAGACTCAATGGAGACTGCAGCTCCTGGGTCCAGCCTCTCTCCCCCCCCCCTCCCAGGATGACGGATGTGGGTCACCAGGGAGACGGGATGCTTGGATAAAGCTGGGGGCACTTGGCCGGGTTGTGCAAACGATGCCCCTGGCTTTGCCGTGGTTCTGAAGCCTGGGCCCACCTAGAGAACCAACCTAGAATTCAGGAGAAACTTCTTGACAGTGAGAACAATTAATCGGTGGAACAGCTTACCTCCAGAGGTTGTGGGTGCTCCATCACTGGAAGTTTTAAAGAAGAGACTGCATGGCCATTTGTCTGGAATGGTATAGGGCAGGGGTGGGGAACCTTGGCTCTTTTATGACTGGTGGACTTCAACTCCCAGAATTCCTGAGCCAGCATGGGGGAACTATGGCCCCCTCATGACTGGTGGACTTCAACTCCCAGAATTCCTGAGCTAGCCAGGAATGTGTGTGTGTGTGTGTAAAATTCACAAAATGGGAAGAGGGGGACCACAATTATGCAACCCTAACCCTGCCTTTTTCCACATGGGTAATTCCCAAATGCCTCCCCCTCTCCCAATTATGCGATTGCATTCAGACAACCCATTTCAACCCATGTTCATCGCTTCCTGGAGCCAGGCCAATGACTCTCTCTGAAACTACCCAGTGTTTGTGCCACTCCAGAGCTGTGACAAATGAGCCTTAACAAAGCTGAGCTGGTTGTGAGAGTGCAGCACCAGTAACTCATGGTCAGGCAGGTAAATTGGACCGCGCATTGACTTGCTAGTTAAGCTGATTTATTGCTCACACCTATAAACAAGAATCTAGTTAACTAGCGGTCAGCAACGATTGGCGCTAATTAAGAGCAGGCAAAATTCAAGAGGAGTTGGAATCAAACCGTTTGTGGGAATGTAAGGATTCCGGGCTAATGACTCGCTTAACTCCACCACTCCCTGTCTCTGCCTGCTCTTCTCCTACACTCTTTGTGCGGACATGTGTCGTCTTCAGGAGACTGGCGGCAAAGCCATTTTTATTTCATTTCTTCCTAATAGTCTGTTCTTCAGCCTGTTTGGGCCGAAGCTGAGGCCGCTTGCCGGCCAGCAGAACCAGGCACGCCGATGAGATCCCGGGACCAATTTCTGACAATCCCAGCCGGGCCAAACGATTACCCCGCCAATGCTGGCTTGTCTGTGTTGTTTAGTCAAGAGCAATTGCCGTCTTAATTGCATATTCTCCAGATAACACCTACTGTAGTATTTATTTTAATTGGCTAATTGATTAATCATTCGGAAAGAAGATGGCTAATTAGCTGAAGGACTGGGAAGTGATTGGCAGCTCTTGGTTAGTTTTATGGTTTGAGGAATGGAAAAGGGGAGAGAGGGAAGCGCCCCAAAAAGGGAACCCTCCAAGCCTTACTACCAGCTTATGATTGCAGGGTGGGCGGGTGGGCGGGGGGCTTGACCCATCCTTAAACCCTAGCCGTTGGCTTAATCTGAAGTCACACCAGATTCTGCCACTTCATAAAGCCTTAGTAAGGCCACACCTGGAATCCTGCATTCAGTTGTGGCCCCCAAATTACAAAAAAGATGTTGAGACTTTGGGGAAAAAGTGCAAAGAAGAGCAACTAAGATGATTAAAGGCCTGGAAACTAAAACATATAAAGAACAGCTGCAGGATTTGGGTTTGGCCAGTCTAGAGAAAAGAAAGACTGGGGGGGGGGCCATGATAGCAATATTCCAGTATTTGAGGGGCTGCCACAAAGAAGAGGGGGGATGTCACCCACAACCAAAGCGCCGGAAGGCAGGACAAGAAGCAACGGATGGAAACTAACCAGGGTGAGACGCAATGTAGAACTAAGGAGGAATTTCCTGACAATGAGGATAATTAGCCAGTGGAACTACTTGCCTCCAGAAGTTGTGGGTGCTTCATCACTGGAGGCTTTTAAGAGGAGAGTAGACCAGGGATAGACAACCTTGGCTCTTTTATGACTCGTGGACTTCAACTCCCAGAATTCCTGAGCCAGCATGGGGGAACTATGGCCCCCTCATGACTCGGGGACTTCAACTCCCAGAATTCCTGAGCCACCCTGGCTCAGCTTGGAAACCTCTCCCTTTCCCCTCAGCATGGCTGGCTCAGGAATTCTGGGAGTTGAAGTCCACCAGTCATAAAAGAGCCAAGGTTGCCTACCCCTGCCCAAATGCCTGAATTTTGATCACGTGACCGTGAGGAAAAAATATTTAAATATTTAAACCAGGGGTCTTGAAACTTGGCCCTTTTATGACGTGGACGTCAACTCCCAGAATTCCTGAGCCAGCATGGGGGAACTATGGCCCCCTCATGACTCATGGACTTCAACTCCCAGAATTCCTGAGCCGGCATGGGGGAACTATGGCCCCCTCATGACTCGTGGACTTCAACTCCCAGAATTCCTGAGCCGGCATGGGGGAACTATGGCCCCCTCATGACTCGTGGACTTCAACTCCCAGAATTCCTGAGCCAGCATGGGGAAAACTATGGCCCCCTCATGACTGGTGGACTTCAACTCCCAGAATTCCTGAGCCAGCATGGGGAAAACTACGGCCCCCTCATGACTCGTGGACTTCAACTCCCAGAATTCCCGAGCCAGCATGGGGGAACTATGGCCCCCTCATGACTCGTGGACTTCAACTCCCAGAATTCCTGAGCCAGCCTGGCTCAGCTTGGAAACCTCTCCCTTTCCCCTCAGCATTGCTGGCTCAGGAATTCTGGGAGTTGAAGTCCAGGAGTCATAAAAGAGCCAAGGTGGCCTACCCCTGGACTAGACAGTCACTTGTCTGAAAAGGGTATAAGGTCTCGTGCTGGAGCGGGGGGCTGGACTAGAAGACCTCCAAAGTCCCTCCCCGTTCTATTCTGATTGATCGATTGAGTCTCCCAGCTCCGATGGCCCCCTAACGCCTCTTGCTTTCTCTTTGCAGCCTTTTTCACCGAGACTCCTCATGACATGACCGCCAGGGCTGGGGAGGACGTGGAGATGGCCTGTTCCTTCCGTGGGAGCAGCTCCCCTTCCTACTCGTTGGAGATCCAGTGGTGGTACGTGCGCACCCATAAGGACTGGACGGAGAAGGAGAACTGGGACACCAACCAGGTACTGCGGCCCCCGCCTGCCTCCCTCTTCCTATGTAGCTGGACCCTCCCCTGCTTCCATGAAGACCCTGCTGGCTGAGAGGTCCATCCCCATCCCTCGTGGAGACAACAAGGGGCTGGGGTCAAGTCCCCCGTCTCACCGATGACCCAATCACCCCATTTTCCCTTGTCCCAAAGGTGCTTCTTTTTTCAGGAGGCAACTGGACTTTCTTATTTTTCTTTGAAGATGTTTTGCTTCTCATCCCAGAAGCTTCTTCAACTCTGACCGGATGGTGGGGAAGCTTCAGAGCGGAAGAAGCTTCCTGGATGAGAAGCGAAACGTCTTCAAAGAAAAAGTTAGAAAGCCTTGGGACAACCAGAACCTGGACGACAGAGGATCTCCAGAGACATGTCTTTCCCTTCCTTCTTTTTTTCCCACGCTCCCACGTTCCAGACCTGAGCGTTGTGCGATAGGGTGAGCTCCTGTTACTCGCTCCACCTCCTGCCCACTTAGCAGTTCCAAAGCATGTGGATGCAAGTAGATAAATAGGTTCCCACTTTGGTGGGAGGTTAACAGCGTTCTGTGACGTCATGCTGACCAGATGACCACAGAAACATCTTCGGACAGTGAGGGCTCACAGTGGCCTTGAAACGGAGATGAGCATCGGCTGGCAACAACTAGTGGAGTAAAATCCGCAGGGACTCCTTTATCCTTTAGCACCCGAAGGCCAGACAAGAAGCAACAGATGGAAACAAATCAAAGAGAGAAGCAACCTGGAACTAAGGAGAAACTTCCTGACAGTGAGAACAATTAACCAGTGGAACAACCTGCCTCCAGAAGTGGTGAATGCTCCAACACTGGAAGTTTTTAAGAAGAGACTGGACAGCCATTTGTCTGAAATGGTGTAGGGTTTCCTGCCTGAGCAGGGGGTTGGACTAGATGACTCCAAGGTCCCTTCCAACTTTTATCATTATTATTATTATTATCATCAAGGAGAGAAGCAACCTAGAACTAAGGAGAAACTTCCTGACAGTGAGAACAATTAACCAGTGGAACAACCTGCCTCCAGAAGCTCTGAATGCTCCAACACTGGAAGTCTTTAAGAAGAGACTGGACAGCCATTTGTCCGAATTGGTATAGGGTTTCCTGCCTGAGCAGGGGGTTGGACTAGATGACCTCCAAGATCCCTTCGGTCTATCAGAACACCTGGTCTACAAAGCAATCTACTTATTGCTTTTTAGCCCCAATCTTGGAGCGTTTTTTATCATATAAGCAGATACTACTGCAGCAAACTATTTTTGTGCCAAATTTAGATTTTGCCAACAAAGAGTTAAAGGGAGACTAGTAAAGTTATTTTGAGCTATTTAGCTCTCATCAGCTAGCCCTACCCTTCTGAGATTGGAACCCAGGTGTTCTGATAGACTGGTTTCACCGGAAAAACACTTACTATGTACCCTCTCTGGTTCAGCTGACAGAAGTGAGGAGAACCTGTGGCCTAGAGGTTAATACAGCTGCCTGACATGCAAGCTGCGTGTGTATGTGTGTGTGTGTGTGTGTGTGTATGTGTATGTATGTATGTATGTGTATATACATATGTACATATGTAGGTCTTTGGTTATTTGGGTTTTCTCCCCCGTCAAATTGAAAGTGTCTTGGCGACATTTCGACGAAGTCCCATTCGTCATCTTCAGACTGGTGTTTTGAGCTTCGTGCTTCGAGGAAGCACGAAGCTGAAAACACCAGTCTGAAGATGACGAATGGGACTTCGTGGAAACGTCGCCAAGACACTTCCAATTTGATGTGGGAGAAAACCTGAATAACCAAAGACCTACATACAAACACCCGCGAAAACCCCAGAAAACAAATATATACATATACATATATACACATATATATCTGTAAGCTTCCCAGAAGGGTAAGATAATTATAATAATTTTTATAAATAATTTTTATAACAGGGGGCGAAAGGAGACTCAGAAGGGACCCTCCCTAGTTTCTCAGCCTGTACAGGTGGTCCTCAACTTACAACCACAATACTGAGCCCAATATTTCTGTTGCTAAGTGGGACATATTTGTTAAGTGAATTGTGTCCCATTTTTACGACTTTTCTTTGCCCCATTTCACAAGTCACAGCTGTGAAGGGAATCCCTTGCAGTGCCTAAATGACCCTTCCAGAATCATAGAAGAACAGAGCCGGAAGGGACCTTGGAGGTCATCTAGTCCAACCCCCTGCCCAAGCAGGAGAATCTTACAGAATCATAGAAGAACAGAGCCAGAAGGGACCTTGGAGGTCATCTAGTCCAACCCCCTGCCCAAGCAGGAGAACCTTACAGAATCACAGAGGAACAGAGCCGGAGGGGACCTTGGAGGTCATCTAGTCCAACCCCCTGCCCAAGCAGGAGAACCTTACAGAATCACCGAGGAACAGAGCCGGAGGGGACCTTGGAGGTCATCTAGTCCAACCCCCTGCCCAAGCAGGAGACCCCATACCATTTCAGACAAAGGGCCGTCCAATCTCTTCTTAAAAACCTCCCACAATTTCTGAAGGCAACCCATTCCACTAGTTTTTTTTTTTTCCCACGGTCAGGAAATTCCTCCTTAATTCCAGGTGGTTTCTCTCCTTGATTTGTTTCCATCTTGTCCTGCATTCTGGTGCCCATCGTCCCTGTCCAGGGAAGGACCTCTTCCAGGTGAGCCTCGGAAGAAGCCGACTCAGCCAGGCGAGTCCCGAGCAATAAATTTCCAGGCTTTTAGTCCGGCCTGAACATTGCTGGCTAAGCCTGTCTGGCTCCATTCGAGATGAAAGATGGATCCTTTTTATGAGTCTCCCATCATCCGGAAAAGGATCTCATCAGCCTGGTTTTATTTATTTTATTTTTTTCTCAGAGCCAGGAGAGCGCCCCCAAAAGTGGTCAGCCTTGAGAAGCTGAAGATGGGTGGACTTCAACTCCCAGAATTCCCCAGCCAGCTTGGCTGGCTGGGGAATTCTGGGAGTTGAAGTCCTCCCATCTTCACGGGGGTGGGGGGGAAGGGGGCCCAAAACTGCTTTAACCAAGAGCTGAAGCCAACTCTGCTCTGGAAGGACCCCCCCCCAAGCCGCTAAGATGCTGGAGGCGGAGCCACTGAGGACCCCCAAATGGACGCCAGCCTCTCTGCGCATTGCCTGGCTCGTTTTTTCTTCCTTGCTCCCCCAGGGCTGCACCCCCTCTTTCTGCTGGACTCAGCAGCCATCCTCCTGCCTTGTTTGATGGCCTCCTTTCCTCCTCCGAGGCCTTGGCCTTTCCAGACTCCCCCCCCCTCCTTTCCCCCTTCCCTTCCACTCCATAGAGCCCCCCCCCGCCTTTTAGCATGGATGGTGTTCCCAAGTGGGGTCAGGAAACATCTGCCATAAAAAAAGTGAAACTCAGAGAGAACCAAGGACCTCACAGTCATTGTCCTCCTCCTTCTTCTTTTTTCTTCTTCTTCCTCCTCCTCCTCCTCCTCCTTCCCCTCCTCTTTTTTTCTCTTTCTCTTCCTTTCTTCCACCTCCTTCTTTTTTCTCTTCCTCTTCCTCCTCCTCTTTTCTCTTCCTCTTCCTCCTTTTCCTCCTTTCTTCCTCTTCCTCTTCCTTCTCCTTCTCCTCCTACTTCCCCTTTTTTCTTCCTCTTCCTCCTTCTCCTCTTCTCCTTCCCCTCCTCCTCTTTTCCTCTTCTTCCTCCTTCTCCTCCTTTTTCCTCTTCCTCCTCCTTCTCCTCCTCCTCCTTTTTCCTCTTCCTCATCCTTCTCCTCCTCCTTCCCCCTTTTTTCTCTTCCTCTTCCTTCTCCTCCTTTCTTCCTCCTCCTCCTTTTTCCTCTTCTTCCTCCTTCTCCTCCTCCTCCTTCCCCTCCTTTTTTCTTCCTCTTCCTCCTTCTCCTTCTCCTTCTCCTTCCCCTCCTCCTCCTTTTTTCTCTTCCTTCTTTTTTCCTCCTCCTCCTCCTTCCCCTTCTCCTTTTTTCTCTTTCTCTTCCTTTCTTCCACCTCCTTTTTTCCTCTTTCTCCTCCTCTTTTCTCTTCCTCTTCCTCCTTCTCCTCCTTCCTCCTCCTTTTTTCCTCTTCCTATTCCTTCTCCTCCTCCTCTTCCTTCCCCTTTCTTTGCTCTTCCTCCTCCTCCTTCCCCTCCTCCTCCCTTTTTCCTCTTCCTCTTCCTTCTCCTCCTCCTCCTCCTCCTCCCTTTCCTTGCTCTGCTCTTCATTCTCCACATCTCCGTGCTGAGCTGAGCGCTACCCTCCCCCCACTCAGCTAATCACGGGTGATATAATTGTGTTTTCTGCAGCTCCTCCCAGCCTTCCAGTCCTTTTTCCTCGCTGTCCCATCACCTGATGCTCGGAGCTCAGGAATCCCACCGAGATAGGAAATTGGGACCTGGTAAACGGCAGAATCTGTCAGAGGGGCTGAGGTTGTTTTCCTCCATTAATTTGACTGTTGCAGCTGCAAACAACCCCCCCCCAAAGTGGGTGAGGGCCAGGAGAAGGGCCAGCCCCACACTGCAGGAGCCCCTTTGCAGAATAGTCCCTCCCTGGGGAGGGCGGGGTCAGGATTTTCGATCATAAGTTGAGGATTACCAGTATTGGAAATGACAGATCGAACCCCGCCCAAAAATATTTTAAAAAATGTCAGATGCTCCCACGTTCGTGGCTTATAAAGCCCAATCATTGGACGTAGCTACAGGACGGTTCTTCCTTAAACCCTTGATCCTGACACACATCGACACCAAACAACACCAGTTCGACTGGGACCACACAAAAAATTATTGGTTGTGCCACCACACACCATGCACGGGAGTTTGTCAAAGCCTGTTATTCAACGAACGAGTCAATCAACAAACATATTGATCTGCAACCAGCCTACAAGTCTGTAAGGAGCCAGATCAATCCACTGAGCCATCGAGGAAGGCCATGACCCCCAGCTGACTCACATGACCTCCAGCCAGAGGGACCTCACCACCAGATGACCCTCACAGGGCCTGCGGCCAGTCGGTCACGTGACCAGCTGACCACACAAGGCCTATAAAAGCCGAAGAGAACTGAAACAACTGAAGTTCAGCTGAAATTTCACTGATGATGTTACCTGGCTTGTTGAGAACCAACACCACCGACAAAGTTCACCAACGCACCAGAGGGCAGGAGGAGAAGCAACGGTTGGAAACTAAATCAAGAAGAAAAGCAACCTGGAATTAAAGAGAAACTTCCTGACAGTGAGGACAATTAACCAGTGGAACAGCTTGCCACTAGAAATCATGGGTGCTCCCTCACTGGAGGTTTTTATGAAGAGACTGGACAGCCATTTGTCCAGCATGGTATAGAGACTCCAGCCTGAGCAGGGGGTTGGACTAGAAGACCTCCAAGGTCCATTCCGAGTCTATTATTCTACGTTTTACCTAATGGAGTCCACAACATACCTTTGTTGACTAACTACAGAGTGGTGGGAGGATGTAATGGGACACTTGGTAGGTAGCCTGGCCCCGTGCCAGGTGAGGCTTTATCGGTCACAACCAACACCTCAAACTGGACCCAGCACTCCATGCGGCTCTTCGCTCCCCATCCAGAAAAATTAAGCTAGGCAAAGTCAAGATTGACCAGTCACCTAGCCAGTTTTCACCCTCACCCAGTTTCTTTACTGAGGGGTGCTAAAAAGATCATGGCACCCTCTGAATCATTGATCTGGCAGCTCCTCCCCCCCCCCCCCAGATCGAGTTGAGCCATGGAAACATTGCAAAAAATGTCTGTGGAGTGTTGGAAGAAAAGTCTTCATCCTGGTTCATCCAAGCTGGGAATAAACATGGCAACTGCTTTGGGTAGAAGGTTGTAGTTTATTGGAGAGCAGAGCCAGACAGGAAGATGGTTCTGGCAGGAAAGAGAGTGAGCACATGTAGGGAGTGGGTTGTTATACCCTCTGGAGCCTTTTTGTTTGGAGTTGTTCCTGTGGCATGAACTTTGACCTGAGTCTGAGTGTGCTTTTCTGGTATTCTGATGGTGGTGGGTCAATCTTATTATGTCCAAAGGTTATATCCTGCCTCCCTGGAGCTGAGGACTCTTAGAGTTTGGATGGGGTATGTAGATTTTAGGTCTTCGTCTTCTTAATCTCCTAGATCCCTGGATTTACACCTGCATCTCTATAGAGCTGGTTCCTGTTGGGGAGAGAGGCCTGGGGCTATTAAGAAAAACTGGGCATGGTTTCCTGGCTCTTTAAGATCCTTGGAGGAAATATATTTTTCGGCCCTTTTAAATATTTCCTTCTCCGGGGGGCTGACTTCCCACAGGAGAATTCTCCGTCCGCCAGGTCACGTTTGTCCAATGGTGCTTTTCCAGGAGGCACCTGGAAATAATAATAATAATAATAATAATAATAATAATAATAATAATAATAATAATAATAATAATAAAAAAAATAATAATAATAATAAAAAAAACTGCTCTGGGACTTCAGAATTCAAACAGACAAGCACCTGCAGCATAACACCCCAGACTTAACAATTGTCGATAAGAAAGACAAAAAAGTCTGGATAGTGGACATGGCAGTGCCTGGAGACAGCAGAATAGATGAGAAAGAACTGGAGAAGATCACAAAATACAAAGACCTACAAATAGAAATAGAAAGACTGTGGCAAAAGCAAGCAAAGGTAGTACCAATAGTCATAGGCGCCTTGGGTGCAATCCCAAAACAACTGGAACACCACTTGAACAACATTGGCATTGACAAATTTGCCATTAGTCAATTGCAAAAGGCGGCCTTACTAGGAACTGCTTCCATCCTGCGACGAGATCTGTAATACCATCAAACATCCACATCTGCCTATCCCAGGTCCTGGATAAGGACTCGATAGGTAGACAAAATGCCAAATCCAGTCTGAACATCTGGCTGACTGTGCGATGATCCATAATAATAATAATAATAAAGTTGGAAGGGACCTTGGAGGTCCTCTAGCCCAACCCCCTGCTCAGGCAGGAAATCCTATACCATTTGGGACAAATGGCTATCCAGTCTCTTTTTTAAAACCTCCAGGGATGGAGAAAGGAGGGAGGGAGGGAGGGAGAAAGGAAGGAAGAACAGATGGAAGGAACCTTGGAGGTCATCTAGTCCAACCCCCTGCTCAGGCAGGAAACTCTACACCATTTCGGACAAATGGCTGTCCAGTCTCTTCTTAAAAACTTCCAGTGTTGGAGCATTCACCGCTTCTGGAGGCAGGTTGCTCCACTGGCTAATTATTCCTTATTTCCCTTTAAAGACATTTCGCCTCTCATCCCAGAAGCTTCCTCAGGTTCGGACTGGATTCCCCCTCCTCCCTCCATCCAGTCAGAACCTGGAGAAGCTTCTGGGATGAGAAGCGAAACCTCCTCAAAAAAAACCATAAAGTCCCAAGTTGCCTCTTGGAAAAAAAAGCACTTTTGGGGTTGCAAAAAATGGCTGGAAGCTCTGGCCTTTATCCCACTCATCCCCCCCCTCCCCTCCCCTCCCCACTCTTCCCAATCCCTCTCAGCTTGCAGGATTGAGCACCCCCCTCTCCCTCTCCCCTTAACCTCCGCTCTCCCTCCGCATCCCCCGCCCCGCCCAGCCTTTAAAGGCCAAGGGGCGGAGGGGTTTGATGGGGTCCCCCCCTGTGCCCCCCGCCCTGCCGCCTTCTTTCTCCAAGCCGAACTAATAGCTTCTCTCTTCTCCTCTCCTCTCCCCTCTTCCTCTCTTCTGACAGCTAAAAGCTTCTCCGCAGGAGGAAACCGGGAAGGACGCCACGAAAATAAGCGTGAGTTTCTTGGGTTTTTTTATGTGTGTGTGTGTGTGTGTGTTTCCCCCTCCCCATAATGACTTTTCTTGGGCAGGCTTTAAATCAGTGGTTCTCAACCTTTTTAATGATGCGACCCCCAACCGGTCGTAAGTCGAGGACTACTCAACCAGTCGTAAGTCGAGGACTACTCAACTGGTGCAGCACCGTTTGCAGACTGGGACTTTTGGCGGGCTCAGCAGGGCAGAGACAGCCTGGAGAATTCCTATTGGCTTTTGAAAGCCAATAGAATTAGACTCTATTCAAGAGAGTCTCTTCTATCGGCTTTCAAAAGCCAATAGACCAGTGGTTCTCCACCTGTGGGTCAGGACCCCATTTGGGGCCGAACGACCATTTCACGGGGGTCGCCAAACAACGCAGTCCGCCATTTTTTCCCCCTTTTCCTTAGCTGTGCTACTCCCTTTTATTCTATTGGCTTTTGAAAGCCAATAGAATAGACTCTCTTGAATAGAGTCTAATTCTATTGGCTTTCAAAAGCCAATAGGAATTGTCCAGACTGTCTCTGCCCTGCTGAGCCCGCCAAAAGTCCTAGTCTGCAAACGGTGCTGCACCAGTTGAGTAGTCCTCGACTTACGACCGGTTGAATAGTCCTCGACTTACAACCGGTTGGGGGTCGCGGCATTAAAAAGGTTGAGAACCACTGCAATAGAATAAAATGGAGTAGCACAGCTAAGGAAAAGGGGGGAAAAAATGGTGGGCTGCATTGTTTGGCGACCCCCGTGAAATGGTCGTTCGATCCCAAATGGGGTCCCGACCCACAGGTGGAGAACCGCTGTTTTAAATCAAGGCGCCGCAGCCGCTCGCTTGCCTCTCGGGCAACGCGGGGTGCCGGGCTGGGGCCAAGGTGTTGGGTCTGGGGGCGAGGGAGGGGGCAGGGAACAGGACAGGGAAGGGAAGGGGGGCTCTGGAGCTTCTGCGCCCCAAATTCTCATCTGTTTCCAGCCGGCGGGGGGGGGGTCGGGCAGGAGGAGAGAAAAAAACTGCGGTTTTTCAGGAGAGACCCCCCCACACACATTGGTCCTTCCTGGAAGCCCCCCACCTTCTCTGCCCTCTCTGCCCACCTTTTCTCTCTGGAGGGGGCGCCCAATAGGACCCCCCCTTTTCTTCCCCTGCTCTCCCTCCTTCTGGCATCGCCCACCCAGCCCTTGCCCCCCCCCAGGAGGGGGGTCCTCTCCCCATGCAGCAAAGCGAGACCCCCTCCGGTGGACGCCTGCCTGCCTCGCCCTTGGAAGGGGAGTGGGCAACCTCAGCCTGCCTCCGCCTTGAGGAATGGCTCTTTTAAGCTTAAGTGATGGCACCGCCGTTAATTCAGCTCATTGCTTCTGACGGGGGAAGATTTACAGACTCCCGGCGGGCGCGGGGACTGCCAGGCGGTGCTTCTCGCAAGGCGTCTCGGTGGGTGGGGGTCCTCAAGGGTCCTCCGCCCTGTTCGGTTGACGCCACCTTGACCTACGGCCTGGAGACTGCCGAGGATGAAATGGGTGGGAAAGCGACGTGTTTCTTAGCATCTCTCTACCTACTTAGCAACCCCAAACAGGCAGAATTCACTGTACAGGTGGGGAGGGGGTTTAGCATCCTCCCCTGGGGGGGGGAATGCGAGGATCCCACGCCAAACTCTAGATTGCACCCTGGCCGTCTGTAAGCTGAGGGCGCCTCCCGGCCCAGGATGTGATTTCTTTCACGTCTAAACGATGCTGCTGCGCTTCAGTGATTAGATGGCCCAGACGCTGGTATTGGAAGATAGAGCTTTGTCACATTTATCTTTTATTGTGTTGTTAACCCAGGTGAAATGTTAAGGAGGGGGGTCTTTGGGGCTCTCTGAGCTGGGCTGTTTTCTTGCAGATGTTTCATTCGCCCAAACTGGATAACATCGCCAGGGCTGGAAGGGAGTGGGGGTTTGCAGAGAGGAGGAGGAGGAGGAGAGGGAGGAAGAGGACTGGAGGGGTCCTTGATGCTCTCTGAGCTTGGATGTTTTCTTGCAGACGTTTCATGACCCAACTAGGTAACATCATCAGTGCTAGAAGGGAATGGGATGGGGTGGGGTGGGGTGGGAAGGAGGAAGAGGAGGAGGAGGACCGTGGAGTCCTTGATGCTCTCTGCGCTTGGGTGTTTTCTTGCAGACATTTCATGATCCAGATAGGTAACATCATTGGGGCTAGAAGAGAGTTGGGTTTGCGGAGAGGAGGAGGAGGAGGAAGAGGAAGAGGAGGAGGAGGAGGAGGAGGAGGAGGAGGAGGAAGCTATGGGGTCCTTGATACTCTCTGAGCTTGGATGTTTTCTTGCAGACATTTCATGACCCAACTAGGGAACATCATCAGTGCAAGAAGGGAGTGGGGTGGGGAGGAGGAGGAGGAGGAAGGGGGGAGGGGGGAGGAGGAGGACTGGAGGGGTCCTTGGTGCTCTCTGAGTTTGGATGTTTTCTTGCAGACGTTTCATTACCCAACTAGGTAACATCATCAGTGCTAGAAGAGAGTTGGGTTTGCAGAGAGGAGGAGAAGGAGGAGGAGGAGGAGGAGGAGGAGGAGGAGGAGGAGGAGCAGGTCATCCTTGATGGATCTCCAAGCTTCGATGTTTTATTGCAGACATTTTATGACCCAACTAAATGTTGATGGAGATTCTCAGTCATCCAGGCCATGATCGTCAAAGGATGCTTTTAAAAAAAGCAACTGGACTTTTTTTTTTCCTTGAAGACGTTTTACTTCTCACCCAAGAAGCTTCTTCAGTTCTGACTGAATGGTGGGGAATGGCTGGATTTATATCCCAACCTAGAACGAAGGAGACGCTTCCTGACAGTGAAAACCATTAACCAGTGGAACAGCTTTGCCTCCAGAAGTTGTGGGTGCTCCACCACTGGAGGTTTTAAAGAGGAGACTGGACAGTCACGTGTCTGAGATGGTATGTAGGGTCTCCTGCTTGAGCAGGGGGTTGGACTAGATGACCTTAAATATCCCTTCCAACTCCAAGGTCCCTTCCCACTCTGTTATTCTGTTATTCCTTGCAGCCATCTGGTCATTTGCACTCTCTCCGAGAGTCGTTGAGGCCACTTGGAGGTTCATCTGTTCCCTCAGGGTCACCTGGGTGGTGCAAATGAGTGCGGAGCGCCGAAAGGACTTTTGTAAACAGGAGATAAGTGGTGTCACAGATAAACTTCCAAGTGGCCTCAACGACTCTCAGAGAGAGTGCAAATGACCAGATGACGGTAAAGGATATAAATCCTTTCGCCATTCAATCAGAACTGAAGAAGCTTCTGGGAGGAGAAGCGACACAGCTTCCAGAAAAAACCAAAGGAAGTCCAATGGTCTTTTGGAAAAGCTAGGTAACATCCTGCTGCTTTCTGGCTGACACCCCCCCCTTCCCTTCATCCCAACTTAAGTGGGGAGACCAAAGCAGTGGGGGGGAGGAGGTTTCTCTAGCACAGTGTTTCTCAACCTTGACAATTTTAAGGCATGTGGACTTCAACACCCAGAATTCCACAGCCAGCAATGCTGGCTGTGGAATTCTGGGAGTTGAAGTCCACATGCCTTAAAATTGTCAAGGTTGAGAAACGTTGCATAGTAGATTGGGGCAAGCAGGGGTGGGAGACGCCACATCCTCTGGCCTCCCTCCCCGACGCCTGCTGGAAGTCTCCCGCCTTCTGCTGTCGTGGTTCCGACAGATGAAACTCTTCAAAGAACTTCGAGGCAAAGAATCTTTATTCGAGTAGCACAGCTTCCGCACTGACATAGTTGAAGCCAAAATCTGAATTCCCCTCCCCTGAGCACATAGTATCAAAGCACAATTCCCTCCTCCAGTTAACCGTCATAAGTCACATTCTCCAATTAGTTTGAAATGCAGGCCTTCCCTCCATTACTCCATCCCGCCATTTCTTACCATCTCTTTTTTTCAAAAACCTTGGTTCACACACCAGTTACAGTATTGTTAGGTCTAGCCAAACTCCCATGCACATTCCTCCTCCCTCCTCCCAGTATCCTCTAATTCAGTGGTTCTCAACCTTTTTAATGCCGCGACCCCCAACCAGTCGTAAGTCGAGGACTACTCAACCGTTGTAAGTCGAGGACTACTCAACCGGTCGTAAGTCGGTTGCAGCACCATTTGCAGACTGGGACTTTTGGTGGGCTCAGCAGGGCAGAGACAGCCTGGACAATTCCTATTGGCTTTGGAAAGCCAATAGAATTAGACTCTATTCAAGAGAGTCTATTCTATTTGCTTTCAAAAGCCAATAGAATAAAAGGGAGGAGCACAGCTAAGGAAAAGGGGAAAAAAATGGCGGACTGCGTTGTTTGGCGACCCCCGTGAAATGGTCGTTCAACCCCAAATGGGGTCCCGACCCACAGGTGGAGAACCACTGCTCTAATTCTAATTCTAAAAGTAAAACACAAGAAGGAAAATGACTGCAACTCCATATGTTATCAAAGGAAAAACATCTGATGTTAGCAGCGTTGACATCTGCAAAAGCTGAAAGTCCCCATCCCCATCAAGGGATCTTAGGATGGGGGGGTGGGCAGATTTTAGCAGGTGGGGACGAAATGAACTATCTCAGCCTGCAACACTCGACTTCACGCGGTTCCTCGGTCTGTGTGAACTGCCGGGCCCAGCAGACCCCAATTTGTGAGGTTTATTCCACGCAGAGCGACTTCAAGCGACAGTCAGCGTCCTTCTGCCTCCAGCTTCTTTCCTCCCCTCCCCACTATGGGGGGAGGCCTGTGAAATGGCTCTTTCCAAGCCGCGAAGGCCTCTCATTGCAGCCTTTTCTGACTCGGCGGGATTTGTGGCTCCCGTGGCTCAGATGAAACGTGGCTTAAAGAAGGCCTGTTGAATTCCCGTGCGATCAGAGGAGCAGGGCGGGCTCTGAATGGAGCTTGGAAAGTGGGGGGTGGGTTGTTTTTCAACTCGGGGGCGGATGGGTGGAGAAGAAATAGAAAGAGAGTTTCCAACACACACACACACACACACACACACACACACACACACTCCACATTATATGGTGGGAGGTTTTCTTTCCCCCGATTCATCGTTCCCGTTCTTTCCGTTCAGAATCTATTCTTTTATTCGGCATACATAGCGTGTCATACGCGCACTTGCAATAATTAACATTTCTACATGCTTTTACTACATGCTGCATTCCTCCCCCCCCCCCAAAATAAGATTGGATCTTATATTAATTTTGGCTCCAAAAGATGCATTTGAGGGCTTGTTTTCCAGTTAGGTCTTATTTGGGGGGAAAATGCGGTACTGAACGGGTCCGTCTGGCTGACGATCTTAACTGGGGCTTATTTTTGGGATGGGGCTTATATTCCGAGCATCCTGAAAAATCACGCTAGGCGCAGGGGTAGGCAACCTCGGCTCTTTTATGACTCGTGGACTTCAACTCCCAGAATTCCTGAGTCAGCTCTGCTGACTCAGGAATTCTGGGAGTTAAAGTCCACGAGTCATAAAAGAGCCGAGGTTGCCTACCCCTGCGCTAGGGCTTATATTCCGGTTAGGTCTTATTTTCGGGAAAACACGGTACTGTGCAAAAGAGACAATCAACAAGCCCAGAAGGATCACAATTCCTCCCCCACCAGCAAACAGCACCCAGATGAGCAGATTAACTCCAAGATTTACATCACTCCAACAAGCAAGAAGTAAACCGTACCCCAATCCAGGAACTGTCAAATGAGTTAACTGTAAGCAGTCCAGCCAAAGAACCGCCAACATAACCCAACCCCCACCGACAGGACAAGCCACCAGGAAAGTAAAACCCCTCCTTACTAGCACTGATGATGTTACCTAGTTCAGTCATTAAAGTTCTGCAAGAAAACAAGCAAGGTCAGAGAGCGCCACAAACCTTCTCCTCCTCCTCTTCCTCCTCTTCCTCTCCTTTCCGCAAACCCCACTCCCTTCTAGCACTGATGATAGTCCCTAGATGGGTCATGAAAACATCTGCAAGAAAACCAACAAGCTCAGAGAGCACCAAGGACCCCACAGTCGTCGTCCTCCTCCTGCTCCTGCTCCTGCTCCTGCTCCTCCTCATCCGCAAACCCCTCTCCCTTCTAGCCCTGATGATGTTACCTAGATAGGTCATGAAAAATGTCTGCAAGAAAACCAACAAGCTCAGAGAGCACCCACACTCCTCCTTCTCCTCCTCCTCCTCCTCCTTCTCGTCTCTGCAAACCCCCTCCCTTCTAGCACTGATGATGTTTCCTAGTTGGGTCATGAAATGTCTGCAAGAAAACCACCCAGACCAGAGAGCACCAAGGACTCCACAGTTGTCGTCCTCCTCTTCCTCCTTCTCCTCCCCCTCCTCCTCCTTCTCCTCCCCTCCACAAACCCCCTCCCTTCTAACACTGAAGATGTTCCATAGTTGGGTCATGAAATGTCTGCAAGAAAACAAGCAAGCTCAGAGAGCAGCAAGGATCCCATAGTCCTTCTCCTCCTCCTCCTCCTCCTCCTCCTCTTCTTCCTCCTCCTCCTCCTCCTCTCCACAAACCCCACTCACTTCTAGTACTGATGATATTCCCTAGATGGGTCATGAAAACGTCTGCAAGAAAGCCACCCAGCTCAGAGAGCACCAAGGGCCCCACAGTCCTCCTCCTCCTCCTCCTCCTCCTCCTCCTCACAAGCCCTGCTCGTTTCTAGTACCGATGATATTCCCTAGATGGGTCATGGGAACGTCTGCAAGAAAACCAACAAGCACAGAGAGCACCAGGGACCCCTTCTAAAGTGCTTCCAATTGGCGCTCTTCCCACTCAAGCTGAACTCCAAGCAGATGCTGCCTTGGGCTCTCTGCTGTGGCTTTCGGGCCTGCCAGAGGCCCCCTTTAATTCAGGGAGGGCGGCCCGCCTCTTCTTTGCTTCAGCTCAGACGATGCCCGCAGCCTGTCAGTCTCGGCTTTTGCTCCTGCTGGATGCAGCCCCGTTCATAACGGCAGGACCGATGCTCTCAAATAAATCAGGCTGGGCATTTCACGTTTCCTGGGGAGCCGGCTTCAGGGCCCAGCTGGGTCCACAGCTGCCACGGCCGCCATGCCCGCTGACGAATCGCAGCCCGAGTCCCGTGCCCAGGCCCAGCCAGGGCAGAATCAGAAATAAATTGCACGATGTGCCAAGGACCCCTGCTTGGTTTGGCTCTTGCTCGGATGGATGATGCTGCCTGTGCCGGGAATGCCACATGAACTCTGCTCCTGGCCCAGCAGGGTTGTGAGAACCCTGCCTGGATTGGGCCTCAGGCTTACAGCCCCATTTGTGGGAGCAGACGGGATTAATTCACGGCCGATGCAAATTACGCCATTTGCGTAACGCGTGCTGGGAGATGGGTTGCCCCTTGGGAGATCCAGAAAGCTGTGCTTGGTTTCTTACCAAATGAAGAACTGAAGCCCCGGCTGGGTGGGGGACCCTTCACCCCGTCTCTCTGGCGTTTCTTTGGTTCTCTGTCTGTGCCTCTGGGCCCTCTCTTTATTATGCTTACCGTATATTCCGGCGTATAAGACGACTTTTGAGAGCGTTGAAACAGCCTCCGAACTCGGGGGTCATCTTATACACCGAGTCGTCTTATACGCCGGAAATAAGGTAGTTTCCGGTGTATAAGACGACTTTCTAGGCATGCGACTCGGCGTCAATCATCTTATACGCCAGAAATAACGTAGTTTCCGGCGTATAAGACGACTTTCTAGGCATGCGACTCAGCGTCGATCGCCTTGTATGCCAGAAATAACATAGTTTCTGGCGTATAAGATGACTTTCTAGGCATGCGACTCGGCGTCGATCGTCTTATACTTCAGAAATACTGGTAGTTTCCGGCGTATAAGATGACTGTCTAGGCATGTGAATCGGCGTTGATCATCTTATATGCCAGAAATAACATAGTTTCCGGCATATAAGATGACTTTCTAGGCATGCGACTCGGCGTTGATCGTCTTATACGCCAGAAATAACATAGTTTCCGGCGTATAAGATGACTTTCTAGGCATGCGACTCGGCGTTGATCGTCTTATACGCCAGAAATAACATAGTTTCCGGCATATAAGATGACTTTCTAGGCATGCGACTCGGCGTTGATCGTCTTATACGCCAGAAATAACATAGTTTCCGGCATATAAGATGACTTTCTAGGCATGCGACTTGGTGTTGATCGTCTTATACGCCAGAAATAACATAGTTTCCGGCATATAAGATGACTTTCTAGGCATGCGACTCGGCGTTGATCGTCTTATACGCCAGAAATAACATAGTTTCCGGCATATAAGATGACTTTCTAGGCATGCGACTCGGCGTTGATCGTCTTATACGCCAGAAATAACATAGTTTCCGGCATATAAGATGACTTTCTAGGCATGCGACTCGGCGTTGATCGTCTTATACGCCAGAAATAACATAGTTTCCGGCATATAAGATGACTTTCTAGGCATGCGACTCGGCGTTGATCGTCTTATACGCCAGAAATAACATAGTTTCCGGCATATAAGATGACTTTCTAGGCATGCGACTCGGCGTTGATCGTCTTATACGCCAGAAATAACATAGTTTCCGGCATATAAGACGACTTTCTAGGCATGCAACTCGGCGTCAATCGTCTTATACTTCGGAAATACCGGTAGTTTCCAGCGTATAAGACGACTTTCTAGGCATGCGACTCGGCGTCGATCGTCTTATACGCCGGAAATAAGGTAGTTTCCGGCGTATAAGATGACTTTCTAGGCATGCGACTCGGCGTCGATCGTCTTATACTTCGGAAATACCGGTAGTTTCCGGCGTATAAGACGACTTTCTAGGCATGCGACTCGGCGTCGATCGTCTTATACGCCGGAAATAAGGTAGTTTCCGGCGTATAAGACGACTTTCTAGGCATGCATCTCGGTGTCGATCGTCTTGCGACTGGGCATCGAACTCGGGGGTCGTCTTATACGCCGGGTCGCCCTATACGCCGGAATAGACGGTACCTATAACTCAAGGTGGCGAATGTTATCCATTAGAACGTTCTCCTCCTCCCATTTGCCCACTACAACAATCGTGTGAGGTGGGCTGGCCTGAGAGAGAGGGACTGGCCCAAAGTCATGCCTAAGGCAGGACTAGAACTCACCGTCCCCTGGGGATTGGGGCAAAGTCACACAGCTTTCATGCTTAAGGTGGGACTAGAACTCACTGCTCCTGGGAATTGGGAAAAAAATCACCCAACCGGCTTTCATGCCTCAGGCGGGACTAGAACTCACCATCTCCGGGTGACTGGCCTAAAGTCACCCAGCCAGCTTTCATGCCTAAGGCAGGACTAGAACTCACGATCTCCTGGGGATTGGCACAAAATCACACAGCTTTTATGCCTAAGGCAGGACTAGAACTCACTGCTTCCTGGGGATTTGCCCAAAGTCACTCACCTGGCTTTTATGCTTCAAGCAGGACTAGAACTCACTGTCTCCTGGTGATTGGGACAAAGTCACATAGCTTTCATGCTTAAGGCAGGACTAGAACTCACCATCTCCTGGGGATTTGCCCATAGTCACCCAGTCAGCTTTCATGCGTAGGGCGGGACTAGAACTCACCAGCCCCTGGTGATTGGCCCAAAGTCACCCAGCCTTCAGGCCTAAGGCAGAACTAGAATTCACTGTCTCCTGGTGATTGGGACAAAGTCACTCAGCCGGCTTTCATGCCTAAGGCAGGACTAGAACTCAATCACCCAGCCAGATTTGAACTTAAGGCAGGACTTGAACTCACGGCCCCTCACTTTCTAGCCTGGTGCCCAAATCACCAGTCCAAGCTAGCTCTAGTTATATTGGAATAGCGTTTCTCCTCTTATACACACTTAGAGAAGACAATTATTGTATTGCGTGGAATATTCTAGGGCAGTCTTCCCAAACCAGGGACCCTCCAAAAATCCCCTGAATTCCTGGCCAGCACAGTCCTTGGCACCACAGGGAATTTATGTTGGGATAGAAAGCCTTAGTAGAATTAGGGAATATAGAACAGCAGAGTTGGAAGGGACCTTGGAGGTCTTCTAGTCCAACCCCCTGCTCAGGCAGGAAACCCTATTACAGTGATGGCGAACCTTTTAGAGACCGAGTGCCCAAACTGCAACCCCAAACCCACTAATGTATCGCAAAGTGCCAACATGGCAATTTAATCTGAATACGGAGGTTTTAGTTTAGAAAAAACAACTCATACATTAATATCTTTTGTCTTAAAAGAAAAACACAATAACAAAACTTTCAGTGATACAAACAACTTTTCACTGAAAGGTAAAAGTTTGCATTTGGCATGCTTTTGAACAATGAATGTGATTTTTGCTGTTGTATGCATGCTGAGAATTTGTCTAACCTTGGCTTATACTTTGTAAGTTTGAGAGCAACACATGCAGCACTCAGGTCATCTGTTAGTCTGTTTTTGATGTCAGATTTGATATAATTCAAAGTGAAAACAGCATGCTTTCTCCAGAGGCTTGCTTTGGCTAGGAAGGGGCTTAAGAAATGGCTTTTTCCTATGAAAACTTAGCCAAAGATTGAGGCGCGTGTGCCCACAGAGAAGGCTCCGAGTGCCAACTCTGGCACGCTTGCCATAGGTTCGCCACCACTACCCTATTACATAGAAACCTTGTAACATAGATTTCAGCCTTGTTAAAGCATTGCCTAAATTTGACATCAGCTCTCCATGTTATACAAGCCAGTCTCAAACCTTAGCGCATGTTTCTCCACCTTGGCAACCTGAAACTGGATGGACGTCAACTCCCAGAATTCCCCAACCAAGTGTCTGAAAATGCCAGGGCCTCAGAGAAGGGAAGGGAGCTATCAATCAAGGCAAGAGAACCGTTGCTGAGTCCAGCAAAAAGAGGGTGCGGAAGAAAAATGAGGCAACACCCACAGAGACGGGCAAAAATTTGGGGGTTCTACTACATCTCTTTGTTAAAGTAGTGTTTCTCATCCTTGACCACTTGAAGATGGGTGGGCTTTAATTCCCAGAATTGCCCAGCCAGGCATTCCTGTTTGTTTTTCCCCCCCAACCCCTAGAGAGGAGAGATTGCAGAGAAAAGGATTATGAGAGAGTAAGCAGATCACAATGGGGATACACATCAAAAGGAATGCATTACTGTAGTACCAGAGAATTCTGGGTGTTGAAGTCCATGCATGCTGGCTGAGTATTCTGGGAATTTGAGTCCACCCATCTTCAGCTGGCCAATGCCGAGAAACATGATCTGAAGCAGCCAGTTTTGTGCCACGTGAAAGGTGAAAGAAATGGCTTTGAGCTGTTTTCATGCTTCGGGGTGGCGCTATCCAAAACGAGCATGGAAGGCTGACCACTTTTAGGCCAGAAAAATTTGCTCCCGGGGCCCATGAACTTTAAGGCCTTTCTCCTAATTCTGAGAAGAAAAACAGGCTGCTGAGATCCTTTCCCAGATGGGAGACTCATAAAAGTGATCCATCTTTCATCTTGATGGAGCCAGACAGGCTTAGCCAGCAATGTTCAGGCTGGATTAAAAACCTGAAAAATTTATTTCTCAGGACTCGTCTGGCTGAATCTGCCTTTTCTGAGGCTCGCCTGGAAAAGGTTCTTCCCAGAATGAGGATGATGGGCCCTGATTAGGCATTGTGGGAGAGAGCTGCGTTAATCGATGGGTTCCAAAGATCAGAACGAGTCAAGAAATTAATTCTTCTAGGCCAGTGTTTTTCAATCTTGGCCACGTGAAGATGGGTGGACTTCAACGCCCAGAATTCACCAGCCAGCCATGCCTATTTGTTTCTCCTGCCCCCCTAGAGATCGCAGAAAAAGGGATTACAAGAGAATAGGTAGGCTAAAATGGAGATACGCATCAAAAGGAATGCATTAGTGCCAGGGAATTCTGGATGTCGAAATCCATGCATGCTGTCTAGGGCTCTTGGGGTATTGAAGTCCATGCAGGCTGGCTGGGGAATTCTGGGATTTGAAGTCCATCCATCTTCAAGTGGCCAAGGTTGAGAAAGATTGCGCTAAGGTCTGAGGCTGGCTAATCTGAGAAGGAAAATTAATGCAACATCTAGGAAACCCATTGTGGCCGAATCCTAGCTCTTTCGCAAGCATCACGGTTTGTATCCCGGTTACCTTCTCTTCCCCTTTCCCTTCCCAGATTTTGAGCCAGAGAAACTCTTGGGAACAGAATCAGGCAGTCAACTAATTAGCTAAGAAAATACACGTTTCACCTGCCCTCTCCAGGCTCCCTCCATGCTCTGCTCCAACGAGGAGGGGCCGGGAAAGCGTTTGCAATTATTTCTCTGCTCATTTCAGCAGAGATTTTTGCCCAGGATAAATATAGAAGAATATTTTAAGAACGCTTCGCTTCTGACATGATGTTATTTTAATACCAGCTAATCAGGCCCAGATTCTTGTGACGCAATCCTGCTCTGTTGCAGCAAGGCTTGAGAAACATGGATTTCGACTCCCAGAATTCCCTCGTTGGGGCCCTTCAGACCAAAGGGAGGCACCCAAATCAACAGTTCAAGTTGTCCTCAATTCACGAGCGTAACTGAGAAAGGCAATTCGGTTGCTAAGTGGGTCACTGCATGACCGTGCCTGATTTTACAACAGGGGTCTTCCAACGTGGCCCTTTGATGACTGGTGGACTTCAACTCCCAGAATTCCTCAGCCAGGCACGCGTGTTGATCGCGTGACCATGGGGATGCTGCAATGGTCGTAAGCGTGGAAAAATGGTCATAAGTCACTTTTTTCAGTGCTTCTGTAACTTTGATCGGTCATTAAACGAATGGACGACCTATATGGCGCAGTGGTTACAGTGCAGTACTGCAGGCTACCTCTGCTGACTGCTGACTGCCACCAGTTGGGCAGTTCGATCCTGACCGGCTCAAGGTTGACTCAGCCTTCCGTCCTTCCGAGGTCGGTAAAATGAGGACCCAGATGGATGGAGGTCATAGGCTGACTCTGTAAACCGCTTAGAGAGGGCTGGAAAGCACTGTGAAGCGGTAGATAAGTCTAAGGGCTATTGCCCTTCCTTCCTCCCTCCCTCCGTCTCTCCCTTTTCCTTTCTTCCTTCCTTCCTTCCTTCCCTCCTTCCTCTCTTTTCCTTCCTTCCTTCCTCTCTCCCTTTTCCTTTCTTCCTTCCCTCCCTCCCTCCCTTCCCTCCTTCCTCTCTTTTCCTTCCTTCCTTCTTTCCTTTTTCTCTCCCTTTTCCTTCCTTCCTTTCTTCCCTCCTTCCTCTCCTTTCCTTCCTTCCTTCCTCCCTCTCCCTTTTCATTCCTTCCCTCCTCCCTCTTTTCCTTTCTTCCTTCCCTCCCTCCCTTCCTCTCTTTTCCTTCCTTCCTTCCTTCCTTCCTTTTTCTCTCCCTTTTCCTTCCTTCCTTTCTTCCCTCCTTCCTCTTTTCCTTCCTTCCTTACTTCCTCCCTCTCTCCCTTTTCATTCCTTACTTCCTCCCTCTCTCCCTTTTTCTTTCTTCCTTCCCTCCCCCTCCCTCCCTCCCTCCCTCCCTCCCTTCCTTCCTTCCTTTCTCCCACCCTCTCTCTTTTCCTTCCTTCCTTCCTTCCTTCCTTCCTTCCTTCCTTCCTTCCTTCCTCCCTCTCTCTTTTCCTTCCTTCCTTCCTTCCTTCCTTCCTTCCTCCCTCTCTCCCTTTTCCTTCCTTCCTTCCTTCCTTCCTTCCTTCCTTCCCTCTCAGTGGTTAGAATGCAGTATTGCAGGCCGATTCTGCCCACAGCCTGGAGTTTGACCCTGACTGGTTCAAGGCCGACTCAGCCTTCCATCCCTTCCGAGGTCGGTAAAATGAGGAGCCAGATTGTTGGGGAGGGGGGCAACAGGCTGACTCTGTAAACCGCCCAGAGAGGGCTGGAAAGGACTGTGAAGCGGTAGATAAGTCTAAATGCTAAGTGCCATTCTGTAAGTGTGTTTGTGACGTGGACCCACCTGGCGATGAGCACGGAGGCAGACCCAGTTTTTGGAGGGGCTTAAAAGCCCCCCATGTTCTGCATGGGAAGCCAGACCCGGTTTCCAGGAGAGCGTTGGATCTCCAGATTGGGGGAAGGATCCACACCCCCCCACCCCGTAGGCTGAGCGCTGCGCATCCATGCGCGGGAAAGCCATCTGCAGCCGCAGCCATTTCCCCCCTCCGAGAGGTTCAAGCGCCGATGATTCGGAAATGTGGCTGCACCCGGGAGACCCCCCTCCAGGGCCATCTTGAGGAGAGGAGCCCATCAATCCTTGCCAGGGGTGGAATTAACTTTTGTACCCATTTACTTGGAAAAGGACTCTGGTGTCCCCTAAAGAACAATTTTGAGCCCTCAATGATTGACATGAGAAGGGTTGTCAGTCTGCAGAGGCTGTAAAAAAGAAGCAGAGAACAGATTCTCGGCTGAAAGGAGAGCTGGGAACTGACCAGGCCAGCTTCCTAAGACGCCCCTATGGCAGAAGGGTCTCCATCCGAGTAATCTAGCTATTCATGGGGCAAATGGCAGTTTGGGGAAGGGGGCAGCTCCTTTGGCACACAGAGATCCTATACCAGGGGTAGACAACCTTGGCTCTTTTATGACTTGTGGACTTCAACTCCCAGAATTCCCGAGCCAGCATGAGGGGAACTATGGCCCCCTCATGAGTCGTGGACTTCAACTCCCAGAATTCCTGAGCCAGCATGGGGGAACTATGGCCCCTCATGACTCGTGGACTTCAACTCCCAGAATTCCTGAGCCAGCATGGGGGAACTATGGCCCCCTCATGACTGGTGGACTTCAACTCCCAGAATTCCTGAGCCAGCCCGGCTCAGCTTGGAAACCTCTCCCTTTCCCCTCAGCATGGCTGGCTCAGGAATTCTGGGAGTTGAAGTCCACCAGTCATAAAAGAGCCCAGGTTGCCCACCCCTGTCCTATACTATTCCGGACTTTCTTTGGGCTTGATGGCATGGATACACATGATCATAAAAGAGTACTAGAGTAACAAAACAGAATAAAAGAGTTGAAAGGAACCCTGGAGGTCCTCCAGTCCAACCCCATCCCACACAGCCAAGCAGAAGATCCTATATGATTTCAGATAAATGGCTGTCCAGTCTCTCCTTAAGATCCTCCAGTATTGGAGCACCCACAACTCCAGAAGGCAAGTCTTTCCAATGGTTAATCGTTCCCCATTATCAGGAAGTTTCTCCTTAGTTCTAGGTTGCTTCTCTCCCTGATCAGTTTCCATCCGCTGCTTCTTGTCCTGCCTTCAGGTGCTTTGGAGAATAACTTGACTCCCTCTTCTTTGGGGCAGCCCCTGAGATACTAGAAGGCTGCTATCCTGTCCCCCGTCGTCCTTCTCTTCATTAAACTAGACCTTCCCAATTCCTGCAACCGTTCTTCGTATGCTTTAGCCTCCAGTCCCCTGATCGTCTTTGTTGCTCTTCTCTGTACTCTTTCTAGAGTCTCAACATCTTTTTTTTACATCTTGGTGACCAAAACTGGATGCCGTATTCCAGGTGTGGCCTTACCAATGCCTTGTAAAGTGGCATTAATACTTCACTTGATCTTGATTCTATCCCTCTGTTAATGCAGCCCAGCACTGTGTTGGCCTTTTTGGCAGCTGCAGCACACAGCTGGCTCCTATTTAAGGGATTGTCCACTAGGACTCCAAGATCCCTCTCACAGTTGCTACTATTGAGCAAGGTACCACCTATACCAGGGGTAGGCAACCTTGGCTCTTTTATGACATGGACTTCAACTCCCAGAATTCCTCAGCCAGCGTGGGGGAACTATGGCCCCCTCCTGACTTGTGGACTTCCAACTCCCAGAATTCCTGGCCCAGCATGGCTCAGCATAGAAACCTCTCCCTTTTCCCTCAGCGTGGCTGGCTGAGGAATTCTGGGAGTTGAAGTCCACCAGTCATAAAAGAGCCCAGGTTGCCTACCCCTGACCTATACTATACCTGTGCATTTGACTTTTCCTGCCTAAGTGTAAAACCTTATTTTTCTCACCACTGAATTTCATTTTGCCAGATAGGGTCCAGTCTTCAAGTCTGTCCAAGTCCTTCTGGATCATGACCCTAACCCTTTTAAAGTGTTGCCATTTAGGCCATCTTAAGAGGTAAGGACTTCAACTCCCAGAATTCCCCAACCGGTTACCATCTGCCGGCTGGGGCAGTCCTTTCCAGCTTGGAGAAGTCCAAGACTTCAGCAGAACTGCTGGTGTTGGGAAACAGATTTGGGAGTGGGGAGGGGGGAGACAGAGCCCCCAAGGATGGCTTGGCCATTCCCAAAAAGCAGGGCCGTTCTTCCGGCTCTCTCTCCAGATATTCTCCCCAGTGTCTCTTTTCTGAGAGCCTCTTCCAGCCGTCCTTCCTCTTCCTCCTTCGTTCTTGGTAGGAACCGGCCCGTTTGCCCGTGACCTTGGCCCACTCTTTAAACAAGAGAACATCTCAGCCTCCAGAAAGGCAGTGGGGGGCCCTTCCCCACCCGCTGCGCTTATGGGGAAGGGAGGCAGTGGCTTCAGGGCGGGTAATAAACCTGATTTATTGACCCGGCCCCAGAACAGCATCTGCAGCTAGTGAGCGAGTCTTAAATTTCATTAGGTGATAAATTCCAACAGCCAAGCCATTTGCTAGGAAAGCTAATTAGCTGGCGTGAGCCACAGACGCATTGACTTCAGGGCCCTGCCAGGGGGAGAGGCTGCCCCCTCCCCGGGGGTCTTCTTGATGGATAGGGACTGGGGGAGGGGGAAAGGGGGCCAAGGGGAGAGCTAAGGGAGGGGGCAAAGGCTGGGTGGGGGGCTGTCTCTGGCTTTCTCTGTCCTTTTCTTCAGTTCATTGACATCATCATCATCATCATCATCATCATCATCAAGTTGGAAGGGACCTTGGAGGTCATCTAGTCCAACCCCCTGCTCAGGTAGGAGACCCTATACCAGTGATGGCGAACCTTTTAGAGACCGAGTGCCCAAACTGCAACCCAAAACCCACTTATGCATCGTCGGGTGCTGGGTGGGTGTGGCCCATTGGATGGGCGTGGCTTCAGCGATAACGGCAGAGTGTCTGGATTAAAAAGTTCAATCAATCAATTCCAATTTTGCGAGATCTTCTTTTTCCTGCAAGAAGTTGGAATTGATTGAACCTTTTTTTTTTTTTTTTTTTTTTGCACACGGTGGCGGAGGCCTAAAGTGAAAAGGTTTTATAAAACCCAGATGAAGGCCTAGGACTGGGGTGACGGCTCGTGTGCCTGCGGAGAGGGCTCTGCGTGCCACCTGTGGCACGCATGCCATAGGTTTGCCACCACGGCCCTATACCGTTTCAGACAAACGGCTGTCCAGTCTCTTCTTAAAAACTTCCAGTGTTGGAGCATTCGCCGCTTCTGGAGGCAGGTAGTTCCACTGGTTAATCGTTCTCACTGTTGTTCTCTGGACCTGTCTAGAAACTGTGGGAGGTTTTTAAGAAGAGACTGGACGACCCATTTGTTCCAAATGGCGTAGTAGGGTCTCCTGTTTGGGTAGGGGGGGGTTAGACTAGAAGACCTCTAAGGCCCCTTCCAACTCTGTCCTGCTGTTATTCTGAATAGCTTGCCTCCAGAAGTTGTGGGTGCGTCATCACTTGAGGTTTCGAAGAAGAGCTTGGAGAGCCAATGGTCCGGAATAATAGCAGGTCTCCCACTTGAGCAGGGGGTTGGACTAGAAGACCTCCGAGGTCCCTTCCACCCCTATTATTCTGTGTGCTAAGCTGACTGCCGTTGGTCCAGTGTTGGCATACATTGCATAGAAAAAATTGACTTTCTCACGTAATAGAGGCTTGTGTGTGTGTGTCTGTGTGTGTGTGTGTGTGTGATTGATTGATTGATTGATTGATTGATTGATGGGAGCAGGTGCAGGGAGCTGCACTGAGACCGGGGCAGACCACGTGGCCTGCCAAGCTAGACTTACTGTCTAGTCCAGTGGTTCTCCACCTGTGGGTCGGGACCCCATTTGAGGTCGAACGACCGTTTCACGGGGGTCGCCAAACAACGCAGTCCGGCATTTTTCCCCCCCTTTTCCTTAGCTGTGCTCCTCCCTTTTATTCTCTTGGCTTTTGAAAGCCAAT